>JAPDSC010010341.1:157342-182894 GCA_026290005.1 Latrodectus geometricus | reverse complement strand
TATATATATATATATATATACATGTATGTATAAATAGAATTGCAAATATGAGTAGAGAAAAAAATGATTATAACCTAGTTTTTTAAATTTACATATCTCATATAGAATATGCGAATGTATAGATCATAATAGTCTTAACAATGATTTGATGATAAAGCTAATGTGATATAAATAACATTTTTTTAATATCTTCTACAAACCTAAAATTTCCATTAATGCTGCATTTTCGCGGCATCTATTTCAAACATGTTAGCATGAAAATACCATCTCTAATGTTTTGTTTACTTTAATTAAAAACGTTATTGTTTCAGAACAGAATTTTATCACACAGATAATTCAATAACAAACACGAAAATAATATATCAGTTTTTTTTCCTCCATTTTACTTATTAAAAGATAATTACTTTTCTCGCTAATAAATTATTTTGTTTCCCTTATACTCAATTTTATTTAACTCCTCTATGCAATTTCTCTGTTATTGATTAATGAGCTTATAAATGTTATTAATTAATATTGATGAACATAGTTGAATTTTGAAAAATGTTGTAAGAAAATAATCTTGATTATACAGAAAATTTAAAAGAAACGAACCACAAAATCAACAGGCAAAAAAAGTCAAATTCCTACAATTTCTTAAATTTCTTCTTTGTGGGCATCAATAATGCACAAGCCATAAGGTGGCATCTTAATCTATAAGGTGGAAGTAATAAAATGGTATCGCTTTTAAAAGTAATCCATCCAACAGCAAAACGCCATCGCTTCTGATGAATAGAAACACTCATAAAAGATCATTTATTTGATAAACGAAGATAAGATTATGTGGAAGAATATGAAAAATAAAATGCAAAAAAGATTTTGCTCATTTAATTCAAAGTAATTTTCATATATTTTGCACAGTGATATAATAGGCAAAATATTATTGCGCAGATTGTGTATATAATTAGCGATGTAT
This sequence comes from Latrodectus geometricus, assembly GCA_026290005.1. Classification (NCBI taxonomy): domain Eukaryota; kingdom Metazoa; phylum Arthropoda; class Arachnida; order Araneae; family Theridiidae; genus Latrodectus; species Latrodectus geometricus. The sequence goes on along the minus strand of JAPDSC010010341.1, from coordinate 181,942 downwards.
CATTATAATGCAGACTAATTTTAACATGTTATATAAGTTATATAATTAACCAAAAATTATTGATTTATTTAAGGTTTTTGAGATAATATTTTTTAGAAAAGCTCTATCTTTTTTTTATTTTTTTGTGTATTTCAATAAAATGATAAAGATTTCAATAAAATGTTAATAAAAAATAAAAATTCAATGAAAGTAAGTAAACTCAAATTCCTTTTTTCTTAAATAAATTTTATGTTTTCAAGTAAATTTCTTATTTAGTGGCCTCCAAAATTCAAAGACAACCAGTTTTTTGAGTTTTCTTTAATTATTATAATCCTTGTCCTTTTGAAAATCCTATAATTAAGTATTGTTTAAACTAAGTAAAACTTTTATTCTATTTAACATTAGTTTTAAAAAAGCTTTTAGTATTTCATTAATTATCTTATGTTGTTTCCTTGAATGTAAAGTTAATTTCAGCTCTTGGGAAAAACTTAATTTAGTAAAAATGTGTGTATCTGCGAACTCAATTTTATTATAATTTTACACTGAATGGGACATTTTTAAAAATAGCTATATCTTTATATACTTTGGTTTAATACAAATTGAAATGAATAATTACTTAAGATATAGAAATATTTTATTTAAAAAATGTTTCTCGCAAACAAGATAAATGGACATAATCTAATAACAACCCTTTTTCTGCAGTCAATCTTAATTCAAAAAATTGTACTTTTATTGTTAAAACTTAATAATTTACAGAATCACAATTTTATTTTTAGTAAATTTCTCTGTATTCTTAGGAAACCAATGCAACCAAATGAAATTATGCATTTTCGGTTGTTAACTTAAAAGTGAATGTCTGAAACAATGATTATTAAGAAAATTATTTTACTTAAAAAAACAAATTTTTATAAATGAAGTTTCTATAGAGAAAAAGAAATAATAGAATTTTTTTCCATTGTAATGAAAATAATAAGTTATGTACTAATTTATAGGAAAACAGATTTCAACTGTAGACAAAATTCTTGCTTCAGTGAAATAATTGATTACACGCTCATATGTTTGCATGTAAACACAGAAGATATATATTTGCGTGGCCAATAAATTATTTCTCAAGTTTGAATAATTCGTTAAGAAAATTATTTGTAAGGACATGTAAATACGCATGTTTATAAAAATTACAGAAGTATATGTTCTTTTGGGATCATTTTGCAAAATGATATATAAAATAACAAAATATAAAACAACCAAATTTAATATAGAATATTCAGTAAAAAGTTATTCTAAAAACACCTTTATCATTAACTTAAAATACTCTTAAGAAATTTACTGAAATTGATGTGAGTTTGTGAAATATTATTTTCATTTAAGGGTTAATTTATTTTGCATCAAATTAGTAAATAAAAAATAATTTATATCATTATTAACTCAGAAAAATTATTCTATTATTAATTAATAAAAATCAAAAAAATTAAAAATAAGTTATATTAATATTTCTACCGAAAGAACGCTACAATATTTTTAAGTTGTCTCTGAAAGGCATATTTTTTAATGCAAATATATTATACTATAAAATCCTTAATAAGTTCTTTCATAACAGTTTTCTCATTTATTGAAAAAGGGATGCAAATAGCATGCTCATACAAACCATAGGAATATTTGTATTTTCATTAAATAGGAATACAATATCTGCGAATGCTTTAGTTTATAATTATGTTATAAATTTATTGTTTAAACTGTGTCAAAAATAATTTACGAATTTTTTTTTTTTTTTTAAATTAAGGAACAAAAATTAGATTGCAAACGCATTCCAACGCTACAGCAACACCTGATCATTAGAGTCTGAACGTCGAATACCACAAGGATTTGAACTAGACCATGGTAACAGGTATTTTTTGATTTTAATTTCACCGTAGAATAAATAAAATAGTTCATTAATTATCTAAAAAAGTTTTAACAATTCATTAATTATTCGAACAAGTAAAAACATCGAAAATTTTAGAAATGTATTTAATTGTAATTTGTTGAGTAATAAATTGAATGATTCTAATAAATTGGAAAAACTAAAACTTATTTAATTATAAAACAAATTTTTTAAAGAGCTATGTAATTAATTTTCTTTTATTTCTAATGTTCTTTCTTTGTTCATATAAAATGGATTAAAATTTGAATTTAAAATAAAACACATCGTCAAATATTGTGTATAAATAATTAAAAATACAAAATTAATGAAACGAAGCTATATGTTGCGAGCATTCATGACAGAGTAGCCACCTTAAAGCCACTCGTGTTGCCGTAAAATGTAATGAAGCGACAATCAACGAGTGGTGCAGCTGCTGATGAAAACCAGATGCAAGAGCAATGAGAACAGATAATCTAGTCTGATGAATCATCATTTACATAATTTCAGACCACCTGACGGGTGTTCGTTAGCGAGAACCTACAGATCTATATCAGCAGATAACCTCAGTAGATGTATATTGCCTACAATGAAGCATGGAAAAGGCTCTGTTATGATGTTAGTCAGAGGTACCATGGCGTAGCTTGGGGTCACCCGTTGTCATGAGAGAGATGATCAGTGTCACGCATTCTTGTAAATAATTTACCATATACTTCAAATTCTGTTCTCTCGAGAACTTTTTCTTTTAAAAGATGAAAATGACTTTGTACGCCCCGTTTTCAAACATGGCTAGATGAGCAAAATGATGAAGAAGGACACCTTCCGCAATGTCTTCAGTCCCCTATTTTCAAACACATCGATGAGATTTACTAGTATTTTCAGGGTATAAATTCTATGTTCGGTTTCTTTCTCTACACATACTACTTGAGCTTGAGACATACCTCAGAATATCTAGAAATTCCCTTAAAGTATATGTGCTCAATCATTATTTATCAATCCCACATCATCCTATACAAGTGGTAATTCGGGCTAGTGATGGCCTAACTCCCAACAAATAAAAAGTTTGCACTCTTTTCCAGATGTTTCTGTTAGTGTGTGTATATGTACCAATTTTATCAAAAATATTCTACTAATGACCAGAGAATGTAAGCAAGGAATGTTTTGAAACTAACTAAGATTAAACAAGGGTTAACTAAGTTTTTAATTCAATTTATGCCATGTATTTTTCTCAGTAATATTGAATGCATCTTTTATTTTTTAACAGTGAACATTAAATACCAAAAATAGAATAAAATATTTAAAAAACTTAATTTACTACTCTATGAAATGAACAACATATAAGATTACAATGTATTTGCATTCATTTACTTCTAAACTAGTATTTAAAAAAAGAAAAAACGTAATTTTCCTTGACATTTTATTGTATAAAATAATTTAGCATGTAATTATTTCTGAAATCTATTGAAAATAAATATTTAACTATTAACATATATGAATCGACATGTGACTCTCAACAATAAATATTTACTTTTTCAAACAGTGTGCACCTGTTTGTTTCGCATTTTTTTATTCATAAAATTGATTGCTCATTAAATAGTAAAAGAATTATTTTCAAAAAGAAAAATTCACTGAAGAATTTTTTTTATCGCTTACAGTTTTGAATGATAATCATAAATAGGGGTGAATGGCACATTGGAAATGGTAATCGATATCTCTGCTAAGAAAAGCCCATCAAAATCTATCGATAAATGGAATTGCATTGTTCTCTGTTGTTTGTTCAAACGTAGCATGTCACGGAAAAACTGGTCATTTAGCAGTGCCCACTTTTCACTTAAACCTTTAAAGATTATCTGAAAAATCAGTCTAATAAAAATATGAGAGGATAGTTTTTAATAAATACGGGACCACACAAACACTAAACACCTAACAACAATTTCGATTTTTTTCGTAGAATATGGTTGTTAACTTAAATAAATAATTCCCGTGTTTGTTCTAAGTACTTTTTCGAATAAGCAATAAATATTTCATCTGTATGATTTTATGTATTTTTTCTGAGAGCTTGGCAACTGTTATATTTTGTCTTTTAACTCCATCTAGAAAATAGCTATATATGTATATATATTAAGTCTTTTATTATTTAACTATAGTAAAAAATGTAATGATTGCAAAAAATTATAAATTTATACAGAATTTTTATGCTTATTTAAGGGGCATTTTAAAGTGTAGTCATTTTAATTTGTATTATAACTGCATATAATATACATACTAATATAATATACAAACTAATATAATATACATATAATATACATACATTTTGCTAATATTGTTCATTTTTGCTAATCTTATAATCATAATGAATCATACCAATATCAAAAAATAATTGATTTATAAAAGAAATTAATGTTTATTCATGTAATAACGTGTAAGAAAGATTCTAATGAATACAAATTATTGGATATTTTAAAATGAAAAATGTGTGTGAGTGTAAAATTGATAGAAATTCTTTATTCCCGAAGTGTATTATATTAAGAAAGCATGTGTGTTATATTAAAAAGTGTATTATATATAAAAGCGAATTATATTTAGAATGTGTATTACATTAAAAGAATTTTACATTTTCCCCTACGCTGAATATACAAATAAATAGTGAATAGGAAAATGACTTTTATGTTAAAAAATTTTAGCATGATGATATAATTTACCCCAAAATTTGTAAAATAATGGTTGGTAAACATTTTACAAATAGACAGAAAAAAATGACAGCGAAGTAATTGGCTGTCATTTTTACTGTCTATTTTATTTTTAATGAGAGTTGATAAGAATTTCGGGCAATTTTTTTACAGAAAAATGTTCAATGTAATTTAGGATTATATTTCAGGCAATAATTTTTTAATTCCTTATTTCTTTGCATAGGTATTCCAATTTTATCAATTTACTCAACATGTTTATTCACATATACAATGAGCCTAAATCTAGGAAAGGGGGGAGAGCCAATTCTTTTTATAAAATAATGTTAGAAAAACGTTGTACATTCGATTAGTGATACTAATGATTGACAGAGAATGCAAAAAAAAAAAAATTGAGAGAGCGTAAAAATCCGAATTGTTTAAAATGTTCATAAAACACCTTTTACAAAGAACAGAGGGCAAACTTACCCGACCATACCATGATAAACACATTTGGCCATTTTTTCTTTATATTTTCTCTCATCATAATATTATTTATACTTATTTTAGCCTCATCAGATAACCGGAGAAGACATTGTGGATGGATGAGGTGCATTTCCCTATAACTGGAGATGTTAACCCATGAACTTCTTTCACTGAGCTGATTAAAACCTCATGACGAAGCACCAGTGTCTTTAGACGAAGCAAAAATGACGTTGTGGGATTTCATCACCAGCACTTTTGTTCTTGGCTTGTATATCTTCGAAGCTTACCATAAATGGGAAAACCTGCTTTGTCACAAGCTTTCGGTACAAGGTAATGTTATACAGGTGCGTCATTTCTTAGTTTCCTCAACGAAATGTCCTTTCATGGGTGCAAGATGGAACCCTTCTACTCATTACTCAATGTGTTTGATCAGTGTAAAATAAATTTTTGGCGACAGAAATTGCTAATTTTCGGTCCCAAAAATTTGCAGTTTCGATACCACAGTGATTCTCCAATTTTACTCTTTTGGATTTCTGGTTCAGGAGTTATCTGAAATTTAAGGTGTAAATACCAGATCAACGAGATGTGTCTAAAATTAAATATGTAAAAACTGGTCACAAAACGTTAACATACAGTAGTTAGGCTTACCACAGATTAATGAGATCATTCTGTGATCTTTTTTCACTAAGGTTTATTAGCATTGATAAAAACATTGAGTCAGTATTTCTTAACTTTGTTGTTTTATAACATGATTTTATTTTATTAATAAATATTCCTCGCAATATATATGTGTTTGTTCACGTGTGTATGTATATATGTGTATCACAATCAGAAACCGAATATTTGATATTACATTCGGATTGTCACCAGTATATGCCAATAAGCACAAATATGCTCAGGTGGAGATAGAAATGGTACAAAGAAAAATATTAACGGAAGTTTGAAACCTATACCAATTTACCAAAATAAAATTACAAAGCTGGAGATGGAAAATTTCGTGCTGCTAAAATTTCTGATATTGTATGAATACAAGTCGAAGTCAGAAACTTGTCGAATGAATACTAGTCAAAATTCGCACCCGTGTATAGTTACCGGAAATGACTTTGAAGTTGTAGTTGGAATAGAATACTCCAATTTTTATTAGTTAATGTGTAAACAAAAATAATATCATCAGTTTTATACCCTAATTTGTAAAGGAAAGCTACTTTCGGAGCTCAAGAAATGAAAGGTAATGTTAGACACGATGTTACTGTATAAAGAATTATTCAATAATTAAATGTAGTTATAGAATTAAGAGACTCTTTCATAATTCAAAATGCCTTAGCAATTTATGTTTTTGGGATAAATAAATTGTATAAAATCAATCATATTTCTAAATGAATTTATTATTTGTACTATATTTTTGTCATTTATATAGAATTCGTTTCAAACTCAACAGTTTATGTATGCGATCACTGAAATTAACTCTTATTTTGATATATATTCAGTTTTAATAAAATATTATTTAAAAACGTAATAAAAATATTTTTATCCTATGTTTACCCTCAGAGCAGGATGAATGTCAATACTTACCATTTTGAACGAAAATATTTAGCAAGCATTTCAAACAAACATCAAGCTACAATGTTGTCATATAAAGAAATTTACTTTCTCCTAACTCTAAATATCAATCTATTTCGGACTTTTATGGTAATACACACACACACACACACACACACACATATATATATATATATATATATAATATGTTGGAGGTTTTTATAAAAATATTACATAGATCATATATTTTTCAGTAACAATTAAATTATCACACATGTGTGTGAAACAGAGTTTAGACAATATATTAACTATTCTTAAAATTGTAAATAAAATAACATTTCAATGAAAAAATTAATAAATTTAAATGAATTTAGCTTCAATCACAAAAAATATAGATTTACACAATCCTAAATAAAGGTAACCTTACATAAATAATATTAATTAAAATTGATTGAAATTATTTTGTGGGAAACTAATTATATATTGTTCAGTATCTAAAAAAATGGAGGCCGTTACATTTGTAACATATACTTCATCATTCATTCTTATATCTTAATAAATATATATTTAGGTGCTTTCTTATAATTATACATTAAATTTTATAAACATCTGACAAAAAAATACTCAAAATCTTTTATGTTTAAAATGTCCCAGTAATTACATTCATTTAATTATTGCTAAAATTATCAGTTATAACTTAGAAATTTTTTTTAAATTTTATTTTCTATTATTGATGTGAAACTTTTATTTTTTCTAGATATTGAAATTTGGAAATCAAACCAGAATACTGTTTAGTGCAAAATAAATTTAACGAACTTAACAATCAAAGGATGTAAAATAGACGAATATTATCATACATAAAAACAATTACTGATGCATTTGTTATTCTATTGTTAGTTCTGGATGAATTTTCGAGAATATTTTCCCACTTTTATCTTCTTTCCTCCTCTAGAAACGAAAAGAATGTATTTTCCTCTTTTTGAGAAACTCTCTCGATAAGTGAATTTGGCATTACAATGTGTTATTTCTACGAAGTTTTGACAAAAACATTTTTTATATATATTTGATGTGTTAAAATGGTTATTTTATTCCTGACTGTTAAAGTTGAAGAGGATAATTTGACCATTTGTTTGTTGCTTGAAAGCTGGCTGTTTTCACAAAGAATCACGGAGAAACAGAGATTTATTTCTTAAAAAGTAAAATAAATAATAAAGTTCTAGTAGAAAATAGATATGAATGTGAAAAATCCTGTTTGATTGCACTCATCATATAAATAAACTTGGTAGACTGGAAATTTTCGTTAAGAATCAAGCAAAGTAATCGAAAACTATCTCACTACAGTGTAAGAGAGAGAAAATAACAAGTACATATTCATCTAAATTTGGTTCAAATTCTTGATCAGGATTAAAATTCTAACAATATTACATTATGTAAATCTTATATCACTTTTGACAATACAATGCATTTAAATAGCTTCTATACTTCCTGCATTTAAATAGCTTTATAGTTTTGTTTTATCATTAATAGCAGCATATTGAGATTTGGCTAATCATGGATGATTATAAAATGGTGCACTTCGAAATGGAAGGTGGTGGATTCAATCCTTGCTGTAAAACGGAAGATGGGTATTGTGTTTATACTTTTTGCATGCATCTGTCTGGACGGGTGTCTGAGTGCTTTCCAGGTGGTACAGGAGTGTGCAAACATGATTGACATGTTTTCGATTGGCGATAGATCGAATACTTTGAGATGTATGACTGGTTGTTCAATGTAATGACAAAGCGTAATAGTGGGATGTGATAGTGAAATTCAATACTGACCCTAATTATGATACCGGAGTGCCAATACATAAAGCAACAGTTCAACAGTCTCTTACCACGGTATCTCCTGACATGAATTCGACCATGGTAATGTTGTAGGCAGAAGTGGGATTGGTCAGTAAAGGCCATGACGTTCCATTCTGTTGTTCATCTCCGTCATTCATTGCACCATTGGTGAAGCAAACGCTTATGATTTTGATTCATAAATAAATGAAGCAGTAAACGCCTTGTGGGCATTCTACTGAGCAACAAATGATCTCGAATAATTCGAGTGGACAACAAATGGTGCTAGCTATCAACAACAGCTATCTATATCTGTTGTGCTATAGTTCGTGATGTGACTCAGAAAGCCATCACTGTCATGCGCACAGTATGCCTGTCATCACATGTTGTGTTACAACGAGATTGGTGCCATAGGTACCGTCGAGATTGGTACATTCACTCCTGGATCCGATAATAGATCCGCATCACAGTTGCTTGGTTTCATTAACAAGATCAATTATTTCTTGAAAAGATAATCCGCAATCCTTATAAGCTGCTATTCTTCTTCTATCAAGCTTGGAAAGTAGCTTGAAAGACGCAAGATGTCTTCGACGAGGCTACATAAAACAGCTTACGCAAAAAAAACCCACTTAAAAACAATTGCCGAACTTCAAATAGACTTTCTCTTCTCTCTTTATGTAATGCTTTCATGATCACTCCATGCGAAGTCAGTATGGAATGCAATGCTAAAGATTTACATAATTCATAGCTGCAAACTCATGACTATATTTAACATGATGCACATGATTTATAGTATTTTATTTGAGCTGTCTAAATAACATTTAAAAAATTATATAGTCATATTAACTAACTACCCGTCACTACAGTCCATGTTGAACCACAATCACCTAAACAATTTGACCAGAAAGCAGTATGTCTCTTGCCCTCGTTTTCCAATTCGTTATTTTCAAGTTCTTAAGATTCTTTTCAACCTCTTCGAGCCATCTTTTCCTAGGTCTTCCTCGTTTTCTGACCATGGCACAGACCTTTAAAAAAAATTTTGTAATCGGTTGTCATTCTTTCCCTCCATATGTCCCAACTATTGGATTCTTTTTTATTTTATATGGTTTGTTATAGCTTTTTTAAAAACAGTTTTTGTATTTCATAGCTGTATCGTTTCCTCCAAACCTCACCATCTTTGACTAGTTCATATATTGCTCTCAAAATCTTCTTCTATCAGGTTATTAATATCTCTTCATGTTCTTGAGTTAAAGTCCAAGTTGCTGATTTATAAATAACACCTAGTATGATCACAATTTTACACACCAATAGTTTCATCTTCCGCGTTATCACTTTAGATTTTATGAATAATGCAAAAAAGCTGGGATTACCTGCATTAATTCTTTGTTTGATTTCTGGCATCATTTCATTATTTTCTGTGGCAATTTTTGAACCCAAATGTTTCTTCATTTATCTTAAGCTCATTATCTATACCGGTTTCTTTACAATGCATTATCATATATTTAGTCTTTTTTAAACTGGTTTCTAATCCAAAAAACATCAGCCTCTCTAACTAATTTATTAAAGTTATTCAATTAAGGCATTTTTGCTTCTAACTATCAAAATTCATCATATAGTCATTTTACATTATACAAATTATATTAGTTGAATTAATTCCTTGTTTTTAAAAAGTATATTTTCACATTAGTACTTTCTTTTAAAGAAATTAATTAATTTTTGAAATAAAAGTTTTAGAAATCCCAGAATAAAAGAGTTTCCATTCAAACAATATTAAATTTTTCTTTATGAGAAGAAAGAATTAAAGAAGTATACATCAGCTAAAACTCTATTACTGGTTTTATAAATTATATATCTTTGATTTGAAGTATTAAATAGATAATCCAGTTGTTTTCAAATTTTAATAAATTTTCTTCAACTGAATTTTAAGAATATGATAAGAAAATAGGAAATCATTAACTTCTTTATAAGAAAAATGCCTAATTTATATTATCGATAACAATCAGGGCAAATCAATTGCCTGAACATGATCTTATGGTGTGCTCTTAATTACTTATAAAACATTATACAATGCAAAGTAATAAGTTCATGTAGAATCCTTTACTTCCAAATTTTGATTTAATCACTACATAAGCGTTATTAGCAAATTTCATTGTCCTGAAGGCAGTTAAAAACCCTTAAGCATATTAATTCTATTCTTTTCAATTCTTTCACTCTTATTCAAAAGGCTTAGAAATGATTTTGAACAAATGGAGCTGAAATTAAATTATATTTTACTGTTTTAAGTTTCTTTCTTATCTAACTACTTTACATATTTGCTAAGGCAAATACTTTTCAGAATCAAAAAAAGAAAAATTTTTTTTTGTGGACATTATTTTTCTGATTTTCTAATTACACAAAAAATTATGATCAGGAGTTTAAAAGAATATACAAACACAATTAATATAGTTTGATTTAATAAGGTAAAACAGCACGCCTCTTTTATTTAAATTTTAAACAAATTGGGTTTCTTTTATTTAAACTGAATTAGTTTTCTAATTAAATTAGGTCCTTACAAATAAAAATGAAAGTTAATAGGATCTTTTCAAATTCAATATTTGTTCATCATTCTCCGCAAGAATGAATTATAAAATGTGATAACTTACTTTTAAAAGTCTATAATACCTAATATAAAACAATAATATTTGTATATAAGCTCATTAAATGGTTAATATAGCAAATATGAAACATACTTTACATTGATAATTAACATCACAACTTTAATTTCATTTTTATTCATTCCTTTCATTTTAAAATTCTAAGGACAACAGTATTCGTGTTCTATACCCAACAAGCTTCACTTTATATTATTACATAATAATTGAATTTTTCTCATAAAATGAATTAAAATCAAAATGTGCCTTTGCTCTGAGTGTCATTTATAAAAAAATTTTCATAAAGTTATCAAGATTTTGGAGAAAGACATTTTCTTTTATGATTTTTAAGTTCTTTTTTAGAAATGAAACTACATTGTAAATTAGTTGAAATAACACGCTAACAATAAAACTTTTATTTATCTAAATGGAAATGAGTCATGAAGAAACAAGTTATTGATTTTTATTACAAACCAAAGTACTCTAAATTTGAAAAAATTCAAAATACTCAAGCATTCCATCAGTTTTTCTTGCTTCACATCTGAGTTCAAGTTTCAGAGTAATAAAGATTAGCACTGAGATCCATTTAATCTTAGTCAGATTTCTGCCTAAGAAGCTATTTAAATTCCAAACACTCAAGAGCAGTTAAAATAAATTAAAGCTTATTTCCGTTCGTTTACTGAGCAAAACAATCTGGAAATATATTTAGGGAAAGAACAAAAGTTCATTTCAGGGCTTCCTTTGAAACATCATTTGTACTTTTATCAATGTCCATATAATGTAAACAGTTTATACCTCAAAAGATTACCTTTTGTTGATAACCACATAAATTCACATTTAAATGAGAAAGTTCAGAAAATGTCCAAGTTCTCACTCAAAATGATGTGTGGTCCAACACTGAGCAGGAATTCTCGTTTTAATCAAATCCTGTTTCCAAGGCTGAGAATGAACTTATGCAAATATCACTGTAGGCATCGAACCCATCAGCTGCTTAAAAGAAACTTTATATTAGGTTGGGGGAAAAAGTAATCCATTATTTTTTCGGTAGACGTCTGTAGTGATCGATATCTCGTGAGGTATCTATCAAACTATTTCAAATTTATGCTCGTTGGAAAGGTGACATTTGACACTAAAATATCCTCTTGCGGTTTTTTGTTTGATTAATTCAGTTACGAGTACAAGGTTTCAAAAATGGAAGACAACAAACAGAAAATTCGATACATTTACGTTTTTCGTTTTTCTCTTGATATTTTATAGACATTTTCAACGATGCTGTATCCACATGCGAGGTGCATCTCTAACATCAAAAATATCCGAACGGAACGGACGAAACAAAAATTGTACGTAACTGGTTGTTACAGTCTTATATAGGACGATAAACACCTTTCACAATTTTAGCCACCCGGCTATCTTTTTCGCCGTTATAAGAGAAAAACGAAAATGTATCGAATTTTCTGTTTGTTGTCTTCCCTTTTTAAAACCTTGTACTCGTAACTGAATTAATCAAACAAAAAACCGCAAGAGGATATTTTAGAGTCAAATATCTCCTTTCCAACGAGCATAAATCTGAAATTGTTTGATAGATACCTCACGAGATATCGATCACTACAGACGTCTACCGAAAAAATAATAGATTACTTTTTCCCTAACTAATATATGATATTTTACATCTATATTATTAAATTATAGTGAAACATTTTTCCATTTTCATTCAACAGCGTCTCTTTCTCCCCTTTCTTTTCATTTTACATTCAAGCAAAACTAATTGAAGATGACTTCCAAAAATAGAAACATTGAAAAATGAGCTATTTTCACACATTGGATAATATTAACCAATCCTTTCGGGTAAAAGCAACTAAGAACAAGAAAACAGAGTCAGTAAAAAATAAATAAATCACTCCAACCAGACGAGTAAAACAAGCTTCATTGGGCACACGTTAGTTGGACTGAAGACAATGTCTGTGGACTTTCTCTTAAGCCTTAAAAGGAAGTTAGGGAAACGGTGTCATTTGCATCATATTCTCATGATCTGCAACTAACATTTTATGTTACATACCGAAATTAACTATTTTCATCCTCGTTATAAAGAAGATTAAATTGTAGTAATACAAGTTTAACCTAAATTGAAAGCAATAAAACATGTTTAAAAGCTCTTTTTGTACGGAATATTAGTTTTAATGCAATAGATATTTATATTTTTCAATGATTGGAACTATATATTTTCCGATATAAATAATGCACGAATTTAAATTATTTAACATTAATTATTTTTCTTTAAGGTAAATCTTTAGCTATCACAATACAGATTTTTAAGATTTGATGCCGGTATTTTAAATATTAATGGTTCTTTAAATTTGTTTCAATATGGAATTTGTAGTTCAAGATAATATTCCTAATTTTGATCAAAATATGGCTCGAAATATTGCGTATATATATATATATATATATATATATATATATATATATATATATATTAATAATAATAAAAGCAAGTGTAATGTGTCTGTCCGTTTGTCTGACCGAGCTCTCCAGCCAAATCTATCGCACGCAGGGACCTGGAATTTTTTACACGGAAGCACAAGGGGGCTGGCCACCAGACCTCGAAGCCCGATTTTCGATTTTTGAATTAGAAAAATTTAAAAAAAATTATTTATAAAACTTCTTCTCGAGATCGCTGCTCGCCGATAGCTGATTCCGGGGTTGTACCAGCTCCTTTTGAGAAACAATTCTGGCGACCATCTTTTGGAAAATTTTCCGTTTAAAATATTTAGGATATATTGTTCCTTTTTATCGACGGGGAATGTTGTGTGTAGGGGGGGGGAAGAGAGAGAGACAGTCTACATGTCCTACACTACTATTCCTGCACTATTCACTTATCTGCATTTTCTAAATGCACAGGCAACGCCGGCGGGTACAGCTAGTATATATATATCATTTAGTTATAAAAATTAAAATATACATATTAAATTAATATTCATATTTAATCTTGATATTTGCCTTCCGGGGAAATGCAATTCCTAAGCTGAGCTATATAGTTTTTAATGAAACTTTTAATAAATACTTAGCTGTTTCACTATGAGGAAAGAGCATTACTAGGAGATAAGCTCTTTGAATAGTATAATTAAAGAATATGTAGTGTCCATAAAAGCAATTCTTAATACTCTCAAGAGTTAACGTGGCATAGTGGTACAGCCACGCTCTTCTGAGCAAAAACTCCCAGGTTCAATCCCAGTCACTGCTTAACCAAGAGAGATGGCCAATGCACTTCTGGATATATGTTTGCCGTCTAGGTTATGGGCTTGGTAGTTTTCTCTTTTGCGCGACATGTGAATATGGCCCATTATCAATAAAAATTTTCCAGGAAGGCAAATTATATGGTGAATATTAAAATGCCTTACATCTGCCTTAGTCCGTTAGGCTGTTTACTACACAGTGTCAAAGCAACTACTTTGGGCTTACACTGATCTTGCTATCATGCTCTTCTGAATGAGTTTGATGAAGTTTAATTATAGCCATAGTTGAATTAGGTAAATCGGCTTAGAGCATTTCTGATTTCTGCAGGCATATATGTCTGGGTGAATACTTGAGATTTTTCCTGCTTTTATTATTTGCTACTTTTAAGCAGGTCCTTCTTTCTATGAAAGGTCCTTTCAGTGAGCAAAAAGTGAGGGATATTAAAATACCTTAAAACGCTTTTTAGATAGTAAAATGCACCCTGGGAGGGGTCGAAACATGCATTAATAAAATGTGTACTCTAAGTAAAATTCGCCATCCATTATATTGCTCTGAAATTAAAGTATGTAATCAATTAATATTTCCTTCGGGATGAGAATTTTCATAAACTCCGATTCATAATTCAAACATTATCATATGATTAATGATGAAGATAGAATAATATATAGGAAACATAGTAACAGTCACTGCGTCAAGATAATAACGGAAATAAACATTTTTACTGAAAAAGACCCAGATTATCCAGTTTTTTCATTAAAATTACAAAAGATTGATGATTAATAATCATAATTATCAATTCATTGTGCAGATATCTCACAGGACAAAAACATTTCAGCTTTAAATTTTCTTTTCTAAATCATTTACTTACAACTATGGAATATTACATAACATACATTCAGGAGCATTTAAAATAGCACACAAAGAAGGAAGAAAGGTATACATGCGAAACTTTGCAAATAAGTGCAATGAAATAATATTCCTTTCCTAAATGACCCAAGTTTGATGCTGATGTGCATATCCACACATCCAGCAGTGATAGAGGTGTATAGATAAATTATGGTGTATAGAGCCTTAACGAGCCAGCATTATGTTGATGATATTCTTCGACTCCACGTGGTACTTTTTTTTCAGCAAGATATTGCTCGTTCGCATACAGCTCGAGTTGGTCAAGACTTCCTACGTCATGTTCAGACTTTTTCATGACTAGCCAACTCCCCGGACTTTTCCCTGATAGAGCAAGTTTGAGATCAGCTGAAACACCAGATGTCATCGGATCACTCTGTACTGTTTTGGAGTTGAATGTTCAATATTTGTGGGCACTTGTGTCTGAGGACAACATAAGACGTGTAATCAACTAGATGCTGGACCGTGTGTATGTAGTGAAGCAGGAGGTGGTACGACTATTAAGCATGTAATGTGTTTGTCTAATTGTACACATTGTATTTGTTTACTTATCTTGTCACACAGTTCGGGTGAAATACAAAACTCACATAAGCATATTTCAATTTGAAATTTAAATACATTTTAACTAGAAAAGAAGTTTTTTCGTTATTTGATATACGATATTAATGACAAAATTGAAGTATGTGTTTATAGTATATGTAATACATTGAATGTGAAACATTATAAAGGGATCATTATAAATGGCTCATTATAATAGCTTTTATTTTATCTGAATTGGGTATTTTTCCTATTCATTTTTCTACATATGTTTCTATTTTGATGTGTTTAATTTTCTCGTATAGAATTTCAAACCTTTATATTGTTAAAGATATAGAAAATAGGGGCTGTTTGTTGCAATACAATGAATTTAAGACAAACTTGAGTGCAATATATATACTGATTTTAAAGAATCTTTAGCGGATGCAGTTTTAGCTATTCTTCAAAAACTTTTATGACAGCGGGAAATCCACTTTTAGTTTTAAATCATATAGTCCTTACTAAAGAGCTAAGACAGCCATAACTTCTACTAAAAAATATATGTCAAAATTTCGGGTGAAAGATTGCGGTATCGAAAAATAATAACAGTTACTCTCTATTTTAACCACATTATTATCTATTTATCTTTGATCAAGATACTGTTTTGCACCTTGAAATGAAATTTCAAGTATAAATTAGCTAAGAACAAATCAATTGAGGTATGAAATTTGAAAATTCCCTTTGGTTATAAAATTACTAAATACTGGATTCGGGATACTTTTCATCTGTATTCGAATGAGTGGCATATTGGGAAAACCAAAAACACTATCTCTGCAATGGGCAAAAGCAATATTTATTGAAAAACCAAAAGAATCGTAAAAATTTTTAATATTTAAAAACAATTGCTCTGTAAAAAAATTTGGATGAAGGGGGAATCCAATGCCGTACATGTGTTCCCCCTGTCCGCCAATATTATACATAGATAACAATTTCAAAAGAGGAAAAGAACCAATGAGTTCTAAATTGCAGAGATTTTGACATTGTGCATCGAAGAATAAGCAAATTTACAGTGGGCTCAAATCAGTGTTAATTAGCTTAAATTGCAATCAATATTGCTTGTATATTAGGTTAAGCAGAAGCCAACATCTTGATACAAGTTCCATTCAGTCAGTCTAATCTTCTTTAATCCAACCCTGAACAAAAATTTGGGAAAAAATCAATACTAATTATTTCAATAGATTAAAAGAATTGTCTTTAGTTCAGTACAGTATCAAACTTGAAATATTTCAGCCTTAAATGACACATTTTTACAAACAGATAACTATAATTCTCTTTTTATTCAAATTAAATAGTTGTTCTAAGTAATCTTAAATTAATTATACTATTAATATCTTTGTTAGTAATTTAGTGTTTCAAAACTAACAAAAAAAGAAATGATAATTATTATTTTACTTTGAACTCGATTTTAACAAGTATTAACTTAAACTTAAATAAATTCATACTGTTGGTCACCGTAAATACAACACACCCTAAAGGAAGTATGCAAATAACATGAAATTTACAACATGAATTTGAGAAGGTGAAATATGTAAATGATTGGAATTCTAGCCTAGACAAACATCATGCGCAACTGTGGCACCTCATCAAAGCGCTGTTTAAGGCTTGGAGATTTCGAAAATTTCAAACTCGACAATTTTGTTTTTCTTATTGTTTCTTCAAAAAAATAATCAACTGTGCTTTGTAGAAAAAAGCGATCATTTTTTTATCTAGTATCTGAGCTTGAAAAAGGAAAGATAGTGGCCTACCGAGATTGTGGATTATCTTTCAGGGAAATAGGTAGTCGTGTTGGACGAAACTAAACAACTCAAATACGGATATGTGATCGTTGGATTCAGGAGAGTACGACGTACCGACGTGTTCGATCGCATCCATCTCAATGCATCACTTCACGTGATGACACGCAAATTGTGAGCATGGCAGTGATGGATCGCTCAGCCACATCACGAACCATAGCATAGCACCTTCAGCCTGTAAACGCATCATCCAGTGTCTGCGCGTTCCGTTCGGCTCCGTTTACAGCAAACTGGTCTGTCCGCATACGTACTTTGTTTCGTTTACCCTTGACGCAGAATCACAGACGTCTCTGCAGCCAATGGAGCTATGAAAGAAGGATGTGGACGGCAGAATGGAATGAAATTTCCTTTATTGACGAATCATGCTTCTGTCTGCAACACCACGATGGTTGCATTCAAGTCTGGTGACACCAAGGAGAGAGGATGCTGAAAAGCTGCGACACCAGATCAAAAGCTGCCACACCAGATCAACTTTGGCAACGTGTGGCAGCTGCTTGGTCTGCTGTACCCCAAGAACTCATCCAAAGTCTCTTTGTACCAATGCCGAGGCGTGTGACAGCAATAATCTCCAACAATGCTGGTTACTCTGGCTACTAATTTTAGCAGGAACCACATTTCACAGAAACTTATAAATCTAATCATTCGATACTTGGTGAACATGTTATCAACAAATTAAATTTTGTTGTAAAATCTCTTGTCTTTCCTGGTGTTGCAATTTGGGTGGCCACCAGTGTATTTATTTAATTGAACAAAAAAAAACCCCATACTTCTGTCTACTTTTATTATTACTAATTGAATAACATGCTAAATTTATTTAATGAACAACATTATTTAAATATATTGTGTCTCGAATGTTACTCTATCACTCTCATAAAAAAGAAGCTTTTATTTTCTACTTAGAAGGCATTGACATTATTTCCTTTGATTCAAAACCACAATTTCTAACATAACTTATAATTCTAAAATCATTAAATAAACGGGCTCTACATGAATTGAATATACAATTATAAATAGGATAGCGTGCTCTCTATAATTTTCAAAAATGAAATTACAATCCGGGGACTTATATTTTGATACAATTTGATGTTGTGATCGATATACTCAGAAATTTAATACCCCAATGTGAGAAAAAGGAACTCTTAGATGTAACCACGAAATTTAAATTGACTTCACGCATATGCAAAATTCTCATTGGCCATTGATCATGACGTATGGTCACACATCACTGACGTAAACAGTTGTCAGGGAGATTTCATAAACTTAGTGATTACCCTTTAACTTATTTTGTATTTCAAAACATAGCGTGCAATGCTAAATAAGTGGTATTAAGTTTCGAAAAAAATATTAAAGAAAAATAAAAATCAATAAGAAAAAGAATTATTTTGGTACTGAGTATAAATTTTTCTATTTCAATTTTATATTATCACACATGAAAATCCCCTTTTTATGAATTATCATTTTCATTTTTCATAATTTATGAATCTTTTTTATGAACTTATATCAAAATAAGCATATAGAAGTAATTGTTGAATAGAAGTTCTTATAGGAATTTAAAATCAAAATAAGAAACTGAGAGACCGAATGATAAATATATGTATTATTTTCTTATATAATCTTATTAAATATAATGTAATTTAAGAGTTTTCATATCTTGTTTTTACATAACGTAATTTTCATACGCGTAAATTATTTTCTATTGATCAGACTAGAGATTAAAAAGGAATTCCACATCTACTAACAAGAATTTGTGCACTGCTATGCTTAAATTTAACATTGATGAATTATAGAGTTTTCAAAAATAGTTTTCTTATTTAGAAGAAGTGAAAGATAGAAAATTTTTCCAAAACTAATATCTGTGAGAACAATTTCCCAGCACATAGTGGTTAATGTGGTAGCCAATAAACCATTCTAAAAATTTCGTATCATCCACAGCTTACTTTTCGAAAAAACTTTTCAAAGGTAACAAACTGTATTTATGTGTCAAAAGGGGAATATAGTTTTTAGGAAATTTCCAAAGCCTTCATCTCAGGCTGATATGCATCCAGAAAGTAAAAACCTTCTGTTATCAACAATGACTGAAACCGTTAGAGTAGTTTGAGAGTGTGTTTTAAATAAACTAAAAGCAGTTGGAATTGGTTTGTCATATAGTTGTTATTGATAGTCGTCAGGTAAATAGCTTCGAATTTCTTCAGTTACGGTGAATCTATAAAAATGCATGCATCTTTAAATGACCTAGATATTTTTTTCTCTAACATCATTCCAAGCATGATTTGGCAAATACTCATTTCAAAATGTGATTCAAAATATGATCACTAATGGCGAAAGTATCTTCTCACATTTTCTCTTAAAGCTATTGATTATACTAAATGATCTGTAAGATGGGAATACGGGAATTAGATTAGATGGGAGAAATTCCACAAAAATTGCTTTAAAAAATATCAGGAATTTCAACATGAGCAGTGCAATTATTTACCCATATTTCAAGGAATTTATACATTTCTTCACTGAAAATAATGATCTAAGTTTCTTATCAATAAAATAAAAAAATAACAATAATTTTAAAATACGAACAAAAGATCCATGAAAATAGGTAGCAAAAAAGAATTTTTTTCAAAACTTTTAGTTCGTAAATTATAGTTAAAATTAGTACTGAGTCTATGGGACCAAGTTAAGTACCAGCCATTAGTTCGTAAAATTGTGAGGATTGATAAATTAGAGATTCGCTAAAAGCATCTACTGTGTGTTTATACATTAACGAACAATTAATTTAAGAAAGAATTAAGAGACTATCACAAGCAAAAATTAAATATAAGTTCATTATTCACAAATACTGATAAAATAATTTCTTCATTTTTAAATATATATTTTATAAAGATTATTTACTGATATCGGAATATATATAATTAAATGTTTTAAATATACATCATATATATATTTTATCTCTTTCAAAAAGGATGAATTTTCCTTCATGTAACTTTAAGTATTAATTCGATTCTCAAAAATTGATCTCTTAAAATAAAATTCATTATTTCTCAAACAACCAGATTTATACATTAAAATACATTACATTAAAATGAGATGTCATTAATGTGGATTCCTTTTGTTTGATAAAACTAAAAACCTGTAGTAATTGAAATTCCACTGAAGTAATGCTCAGTTATGCTGCTTCTACAGTATGAATTTATAATTACAAAAATGATTCCTAGTTAGGAAGATATTTCAGGTTCAAAATTTTTTAAAGGAACAGACCTTCCGATCATTATCAATTTATGGTCATAAAGATTCATGTCTTGGGATTTAAGTGACCAAGTCATGGGAATGACTGAATGATTGAATGATTAAAAAAAATGGCCAAACTAATCGTGAAAGATTTTGGACTAGTAATAAGGACAAAGAACTTGACAGTACATACGTACAGAAAAATCCATGAATAGCTGAAAATAGTCTCCAAGTAAATAAACATGATTTAATTCAATAAATTATTAGTTTCTTCGGACCAAAAGATTTGTTCATGACACTTAAAATTGCTCTACACCATAATAGACACTATCAGCTCACACAATGCCTTATTTATAACTTAGATTCATGGCTTCGTAACGTTTTCACTTCATTCAAACTCACCAGTAGCTCTTATCAATCTGAATCATGACTTATCCGATTCAAAAAACATTTTCATATAAGGTTTTAATTGACTTGTTTATATGCCCAGGAGAAGTTTTGATGTTGACAAGGCATTAGTAAAAGTATTCAAATCAGTCCTTCTCCTTCCTATTCACAGCGAGTTTCACTGCACTGTTATCATTAAAGCGTCTGTTGAAAGTCGATTGTTTAAGAGAGGTGATTTTTCTGTTAAAAGAGAGAGGTATACAAACAGAAGAGAGAAATAATATTCTCATCAATATCTTGACACTGTAGATAGAAGAATTGTAAAGTTCTTAATAATATGGATTGTTTTATACCACTAGTTTCAACTGGCCTAATATTCCACTTCAAAGTTTCTTTTTATTTCGATCCTCAGACCATAATCGAGCGAGAAATCTCACCACCTGACTGTCTACAGTATAGGTAAAAGCTTTGATAATGCATTGTTTTTTAATATTACGTGACGATCTTATAGCTTTTCAGCAATAATCTTTCATTAAAATTCTAATCGCTAAAAGTTTTACAATAAATAACATCATAATCACTAAAACTATTGAATGCTAAAGTAAAAATAATGATTTTGGAAGAGAAAAATCAGATTTTTTTTTTAGTAACCTTTAAATAAATTCAGACTTCAATAGCCATATCGGACAAAGGGGTCTGGTCTGTCTAGTAATCAGGAACTAGTAGAATCTAACTTCAGTTTAAGCAAGCAATCATTAATTTCATATGAAGTTTTTTTTAAGTAAGCATTATTTAAGCAAATATTTTTAAGTAAAGTGCCCTTGCGTTGACTTGAAATCAGAAATATTTTAATCTACTAAAATTATTAATTACTTTGATTTTTACAATTAATTGCTAATTCATATGACCAAAAAGTCTTTTTTATATTTGATCAGTACAAATTCTAACATATATTCAAGTGAAAATCTTTAACTTAAAATGGTCCTTTTTAAATAAGGTGGAATGTAAGTGAGAAAGAGCAAGCTAATAATAGTTTCGCGAAAAGAGAATGTAAGAAGAAAGCAATTTCTCCCTCACATCCTAAATGAGATTCGATCTATTTTTTCAGCAATTAGAATTATTAAAGAAAAAATATGGAGATTAAATTGAGGAGAGGTCATAGAAATGAATAGAAAATGTGTGCGCTACTGCTCTAAAAATAAACAACATTTTGTGTGTTCTGAGAAAAGCAAATAGAACAAAATAATTTTTATTTAGAATTCAATTTACAAAATGTATTTCTAAAAGTCAATTGCATAGTGTATTAATTTATCATACAATGAATTACGAAGGGCAATTATAAAAATATTATTTATATCTCTATATTAATGATTTTTAATGCAAATTTATAAATATCATTAGACATTTAAAAACATCTATCAATGAAAAAGATAAACGTCAATAAAATAAATGCTTATATTTTCTAAATTCTCTTTTTCCCCTTTATTATTATTTCTTAGCACTATTTAAAACTGCAATCTGTCAGAAAAAAGTACTCAGCAAATATAGAATTAAAAAGAAAATTAAAGTATGGTATGTATTGGACACACACATGATCTATGAAATGTCTAATAACACTTTTATTTAGTAACTAAATTGACTTTAAAAGAAATTTTTACTTAATTTTATGCTTATATTTTTCATTAACTAAATTCATAAATTACTAGTTAATATTTTTCTATTTTGTTATTTCTATGCTGGTTTAAATTATACTAAACACATAAATTTTATATTATATATTTTAAATGTTAATTTTTTTAATATTTATGTAAATAAATGTAAAAAATATTTATAAATTTTAATTTGAAATATATAGATAAACCTACGTCCATTACTAAAATGACGTTAAGAAATTTCTTAAATTAAAAGTTAAATTGTTAAAATACTTTATTTTTTGCATATTTAATTGAATGAATAAATTTATTGAAACTATGAAATTTAACAGATATAAATAGAAAATTTTCTACTTTTTAAAAATTATTTAATATAATATCTGCATTCATGTGTTTTATTTAGTTCTTTTTATATCTAAATAAATAATTCCATATGATACAGATGTACATAAAGCACACATGATTATTTTTATTATACTTCTTAACTCTCTCTAAAGAGAATCAATGGTGCCTGAAAATTGATTATGTAGAAAATATTTTTGTTTTTTTATGCAACTAATTTAATTAATAATACAGTTTGATTTTGATTTGCTTGGAAGGAGATTTTTAATAAAGAATATTTTTGCATTTAATAGAAACTTACTTAAGCCCCAATGACATAAAATTTCCACGGCAAATATGAGCCAAAATTTTTCCCCTTTTTTTTTTCTTATTAATAGCTTTTGATTTCTTGAAAAAAAATCGCATTTTCCATCTATTAAAAAAGTGTTGTAGCGCATTAAATCTGTATACTGAAGAAAGTATTTAATGTTATAAGAACATAAAATTAATGCGTAATAACTTTTTTATAATAACATTTGTGAAAATACAGTCAATAAAAGTATCAAAAAACATTGAAAACCTTTATTACATTAATATCTTTAAAGTAAATGTGATTAATGTATTATTTATTACATTAATAAACTCAAAGTGAATAAACAGAATATGAAATTCTGTACATTTTTATTCTGTCCACATGAAACCGCATCAAGGTACTGTAGATATAATACAAAAAGCTTTCCGACACCTTCCTTTGAAAATAACATTCATTGCACTTTTGTTCTATTTTCGTTGAGAACTCTGCATTTAAGTAAGCTAATTCTGAAACCTTTCTTTGATAAATGCAGTTTTTTAAGTAGTCTACTACCAAAAGCCCCCAATAAATTTGTTTTTGAATTTAATGAAAAAGAATGAATAAACGTTTGACTAAAATAAAGGAAAAGCAAGGGGAATCGAACAGGCCAGAATACTGGAACAGATCTGTTAATCACGCTGTCTTCTTTTATGAATCTTTGTGTAAACTTGACCTCAGAAGATTTAAATCACGTAAAGAGAAACACCCTGTCTTGCATTAAAATTTGGCTTAACTCAAGACAATTCCCCAATTGTACGATAAAGCTTTGGAGAATGTTTTTGTATTGAGTCATTAACAAAACAAGTTAGTGGTCCTAAATTGTAATTTCTTTCTATGGTGATCCTTTAGTATGAGCAAATAATAACAATATGTGTGTGACATAAAGCTGCTATACACTGTTATTTTAGAACAATATAATGAAATATTTTCATGGAATGTCAGTAATTCTTTTCAGGCAAAATTTAGTAGTTATATGTACTTAGAATGGAATATTTTATATCAGTAAACCCTTTAGATATTTCGAACTTTGCACATTCTTATATAATATATCTCATGTTATATAACATATGTTCATATCTCATCATGCTCATCATTCTTATATACGTGTGTTATTGCTTCCCATTATATTTGTTATCATGTGTT
>JAPDSC010010341.1:86157-156942 GCA_026290005.1 Latrodectus geometricus | reverse complement strand
AGATATTGTGAGCCCTTTACGTCATAAAAAAATTTTCTTAATACACTGTTGGCCACCCAAATTGCAGTACCAAGAAAGAAAAGAGATATCACAACAAAATTTATTTTGTAGATAACATATTTATAAATCAAATAATTAAATAATAACTACATAATAATAATAAATTATAAACCAAATATCAAATAATTAAATTTATAGACTTCTGTGAAGTGTGGTTCCTGCCAAACTCTGCAGCCAGAGTAGACAGCATTGTTGGAGATCACCGCTGCCACACTTTTGGGGTACAGCAGACCAAGCAGCTTCACACATTTCCAAAGTTTATCTGGTGTGGCAGCTTGGGATATAATCTGGGCCAATCTTTGAGCAACCATGGACCTCATGTTTTCCATTGGTGAAAGATCCGGAGAATGAGCCGGCCAGAGAAGCAATTCAATTTGGCAACCCTTGGACAATGCATGCAACATGTAGTCGAGCATTATTCTATTAAAATATGGCTATGGGCAAGCAATGAAGGTAAGGAAGGACAACTGGCTCCAACACCTCGGAGATGTAGCGCTGGCTGTTTAAAGTACCAGAAATGCGTACTAGAGGAGTGTGAGAGTGATATCCAATACCATCTCAAATCATAATACCCGGTGCAGGACTAGTGTGGTGGTGTATAACGCAGCTTTTCAGCACCCTCTCTCCTCGGTGTCTCCAGACTCGAATGCGACCAACGTGGTGTTGCAGACAGAAGCGTGACTCGTCAGTAAAGACAATTTCATTTTATTCTGCCATCCACATCCTTCTTTTATAGCACCATTGGCGACAGAGACGTCTGTGATTCTGTATCAAGGGTAGACGAATCAACGGACGTCTTGCGGACCTGTCTTGCACTCTTCTGTCAGCAACGTCGAACGGTACGTGCAGACACTGGATGATGCATTACAGACCGAATGTGCTGTTCTGTGGTTCGTGATAAGGCTGAGAGATCCGTCATTGCCATGCGCACAATTACCCTGTCATCACGTGAAGTGGTGCACTGAGGTGAATGAGATCGAACACGTCGGTCCTTCGTACCCTTCTGCATCCAACTATCACATATCCGCATTTGAGTTGTTTAGTTTCGTCCAACACGACTACCGATTTCCCTGAAATATAATCCACAACCTCGATAGGCCATTATCTTTCCTCTCTTGAACTCGGATACTTGATGTCAAAAAATGATTCCTGTTTTCTACGAAGCATAATTGATCGCTTAAAAAAAATTGCCGAGCTTGAAATCGTCGAAATCTCCAAGTCTTAAATAGCTCTTTGAAGTCGCCTGCGCCATGCGTTGTTGTCATGATGTGCGCTTGAGCTGAAATTTTAATTATTTGCATATTTCACCTATGCTAATATTTGTTGTAAATTTCACGCTATTTGCACGCTTCCTTCAGGGTGTTTCATTTACGGTGGTCAGCAGTGTACATAAGTATAATTAAAGTCAGTCAAAACTGTAAAAAAAAATTCTAATTTTTTATCTACATTTACTCTTTTTTTACCAACATATATTTAAATAAAAAGTATTTTATAATGCATTTTCTATCTTCACAAAAAAAAAAGAACCGTTCTTAAAGTGTAAATATCTTAATAGCACAACGTATAACACTTGTTCATGAATTTTTAAGTTATGAACATGCCTTTTATTTATAAAATACTATAAACTGGAAACTTCTTCGCGAGTTTCTAATAAAAGCTAGTATCATTATGGTTGACTATTTATTATGTGTGTATCCCATTTCATATTAACATGAGACAATTTAGCTGTATATGAATTGCGTGTTTTAACTCTTTTTAGCGCTTTGAATTTCTTGTCGAGGTTGTTCATGTTAGATGGTTGAGTTTTTACGTGATAAAGTTCTGTAAACGAGAAAAATCAATTTGAAACTCTACCTTCTTACAAAAATGAAATAAAACAAGTAAATTTGTTTGTTTGAGCATTACTATGGTTTCAGGGTGATTTAAACTGAGGCTTTTTTTTTTAATTTCTCTCATTTAGGTACTTTCTCAGAGTTAAAAGGATTATCGATAGATTTTTCTGAAATACTCACTTACATGAATAAAATTTGAATTTAAATATTCATTACAAATTTTTAAAAATAAAAAAGTCCCAAAACTAACCAAATTACTGAATATTACTCATTTATAAAATTGCAACTAGTGGTGCATATTTTTTTAAAGTATATATAATCGATTTCTTAAATGTGGATCTTTTTCTTCATTTTATAAAAATAAATTATCTTATCACTTCATTTCATACGAATTGTTACTCATTTTATTTGATAAAAATTTAACTCATATAAGACAATATTTTATTGTTAACGTGCAATACTTTTTTTATAATTTTAATAACTATCATTTCGGGTCTTTATAAATGTTTTATATTAATTGAAATTTCCATTTTTATCCCAATAAATGATCACTTATCATTTCAAATGATTATATGGGCTAAAAATGAAAAAATTTCAGCAATTTGATTTTTTTAATTAAATTTAGTATTCGAGTCCTTCAAAATTTGTTTATATTTTCTCTCTCTCTTTTTCAAAGCATAAATCTCTTTATAATAAATTTTATTAGATTATTTTCAAATTGCTAGCAAAATTTAATCACTAATTGCTGTTAAAAAAATTTCACTCTTGTAAAAATTAATTTCTTTTCACCAGAACTGTAATAAATATAGAGAAATTTTGGATGAATGGTGAGTAGTGCGGTAAAAATCACCACTTTGCATTGCTTTTCATTATGAAAATTTGTCACTACTACGGCTCACCGATCTATTATAACTCACTGAAGCTGTAAAGCAAGTGAAGAAAATGCTGAATCATTTCAACTGACATGAAGTATGTGAAAAACTGTTATATACAGGGGCTATAATATCATTTTTCTCTCACAAGCATGCAATTAATGAAAAATTTTTCTTTTTTATGTGTTTTTTGAATGACATACATTGCTTTAAATAGTTGAACTATGTATTCGTTTTGTGTTTCATTGTATATTTTTTTTAATTTTGGAAGAAAATTGGTTATAATTTTTATTTTATTTTTTCATTTGATAATTTTGAGAGTACTCCTCAGAAAGCAAGATGATTGATAACAATATTTTATCAAATAATGTAATTTGAATATCGGTGTATATATAGTAAAATTTTTATTGGTTTCCCCCCCCCCAAACACTAACATTATTGAATATAAAGGTAATGAAAATGCATCTATTTCAAAGCCTCAATCTATAAATGTACCTGAACTTTCAAGAGTTTATTAGTTAAGGAAAACTAGAAAAAGTTTCATTCTAGAATTTTTGGGCAACGGTAGAAGATTTTTGCTAATGTCAAGTTATCATTTTTTTTTCTGTTATGAAAAATTAAAAATTTTGAAATGAAGAATTCTCTTATAAACGAAAACCATACTACTACGTAGCGTTTTAGAGTATTAAGTGCATTGCGCATCGGCTACAATAATTCTAATTTAAGGGTGACTAGAAAACTTATCACTTGTAATGTATTTTACAAAGTTGCATAATTATGCAGTAAGGTGTGTTATGATTAAATGTTACAATAATATCACTTTTGTTGAGAAAGCAAAAGTAAGCGGCACTTATTATTATAAAGTCTTATGAATAGAAACATGTTTTGCAAAATATAGTAATTCTTGCTTGGAGAAATGCTATGTAAACTACCAATGAAGTTTTGAAATAAGCTATTTTTGTGAAGATAGTATCTATATAAATACTTATTTGCTTGTCAGCTGAATTTTGCTTACAATGAATTGAAAACAGCTCCACATATTGGAATGAATGGAACTTATATTAGAATTTTGTTCTCTGGCTAACTTAAAACATAGGCTATGTTTCATTTCAAAACTTTTGCGTTTGTAATAAAAATTTGAAAAATTTGCACAATTAGCACTGATTTTATCTCACTGTAATGTCACGGATTTGTGTGAATGCCATGATTTATGCTAATTTGGAGCTTTGTTCGCTTCAAAAAAAGAAACGAGGATTATTTTCTTCCTTTTATAATTACCATCTATGGGTAACCATTGTGGGTATGGAGAAAATTTGTACGGCATTGGATTCTTCTTCTTGCATTCTTATAGTAAATGTTTTAACAATGTAAAGGTGCTTACTGTTTTCTACTTTTTGAAAACGTTATTTTTTCTACAGCGAATGTATTTACGCTTTTTATAATACATCGTCTACCGGTAAATCATTGAAACATGAATGAAATAAGACCCAACTTCAATATTTAATGACATCGTATAACTAAGTGAATTTTCAAGCATTCAATTTCACATTTAATTTGTTTTTAGTCAATCTAAACAAGAGGCGCGTCATTTTTTGGTGTGAAAAAGTTGTTTGAAGAAAACAAGAAAACGTTTAAAAAATGATAATTAATGTTTTTCTAAACAACTAGTAAGTATTGTTAAGAATGAATAATGTATGTTATTATTTTAATAAATAATGTTATTATTTTCTTAACAATATTTACTATTCTGTGTCTTCTTTACAATATTTCTGGGGAAATCACTATTTTCTCCAGAAAGCTCGCTTTTCACTGAAGCCCGCCAGTTAACTCTTATAAAGGAAATTTATTTGTAATGAGTATTTGCTTCGTTGCTTCTAAGCAATTTGTACATGCTAATTAATCAAGCCTATTTCACAATCATAATAATATTGTTCATTCGAACGCGTTTAATAGAAAATATTTCTATGTTTTGGAAGGACAATTTAAGGTGAAACAATTCTGATACTATCTATTACAATAAATCTTTAAGTTATTAGAAACTAATCGAATACGACTATTTAGAAAAAAATTAAAGTTTTAAAAATTTATGCAATTGTATTTTTACGGAAAAGAATTCTGGTAAAAATACAATTACTATGCACAGGCGAAACTACTGTAAATCCACTGACTTTTTTGCTAGATCTTTGATAATGTTATGAATGTGTTACAAATACAAAATTTCTTTTCTTTTTACGCTCTACTTAATATATTTTTTGATCAATAATTGTTTATTCTTTATGAACAATTGAATTTCATATATTAGAACAATATTTATAAGTTTTATGCGTTGTTACAAAAATGGCTATTTAAAATACCGAAAACCACTTACACAGAGGTCAAATATTTAACCTCTCTTTTAAGGATTTATTTAATCACAATAAACACAGGTCAAAATATGTTCTTTCAAAAACTATTTATGATTTTTTTAAAAATAATTTACAGTATTTCTGTGAAACTCCATACTTTCATTTAAATTTTAATTGTAATTTTATGGAAAATTTTACTAGTATTGATATTAGGTGAAATTAACACCATTTATATCCAAAAAAACCCAGTAAACTTCGTTTCAATAATTATTACACAAAATATTTAATTTTTTTTCAAACGTTAATATTTACTTCAAAAAAAAATTTTATAGCAAAAAAATTCCTCATTCAATAAAATACATAAAAATAACGTTTAATTTATAAAAAATAATGTATTTAGTTATAGAATATACCACAAAAAACCATGCAAGTTCTAGTCTGCTATCACAGCATTTAAAAATTTTATACTATTAATTTCCTCTTTCATAATTTTCATTTAATGACTTTAAACTCATTCTTTAGTAATTAAGATAATTGTTAATAATAAATTTTCATATTTAAAAATGTAGAAATTTTGCTCCCTTTTCAGGAATCTCTTTCATATATGCAGGAATATTTATAAGAAAAAATATGTATCCCAGATATGTTTCATTTAAATCTAAGTACAATGGATTTTCGAGAGAGAGTGAAAATGCTAGCATTATTGAACATGGAAATAATGAAAGCACATATTTCAAAGTCCCCAGATATAAATTTTTCCTGACTTTAATGGGTCTGCGAATAACATTAATCTAGAATATTTTTCGTAGCTTCTATGGTGAGCAATAGAAGAATTATATTCCAATCTAGAAAGCATCATTTTATCGTGATACTTAAGGTAAACAAATTTTGAAATGAAGAACTCTTTTATATACGAAAGTCATATTACTGCGCAGTACTTTAAATAAAAAGTGCAGTGTACAACTTTATCTAAAACTGTTTTAAATTAGGCTACTGGGAAACTTGATAGTACATAACGAAAGTACACGATTAATTCAGTATAATGCTATAGCTAAATGTTCCAATATTTTCTTTAAGAAATCAAAACTAGGAAAGCTGTATTTGTTGTTTTGAAAACTTTACAGTCATGTTGTTTAGAGATTCTTGTTTAGATATGCTATATATAAACTACTTATTCAAGCTATATAACATACTATTTACAAAGCTCTAATATATCTTAATTCATATGAATAAAAGGTTAGACTATATATTAGGGTGCCCCTTTAATTCTCGCCAAGCTGTAATCGCGATTGATCGCCAAGTTGAGAAAAACCGAATCGTGTTCTGATTGGTTTAGATCCAGTCGAGGATCTGATTGATTTATCACTTTTTGAAATTTAAAAATCCATTGCACGTTGCACAACGCAACGTGCAATTAATGCACGTTACGTTGTATTTTCAACGCACGTGGCGTTATTTTTTAATGTTTAACGGAATTTGTAGGATCTTATAAAATGGCTTCGGTGAGGAAAATAAATCTTAAATTTTTGTACGATTTGTGTAACAATGGAAAAAAAACAGTGATTGACTGGTGTATGAATGAAGGTTTAATTAGTAATCGGTATGAATGC
Source organism: Latrodectus geometricus (assembly GCA_026290005.1). Classification (NCBI taxonomy): domain Eukaryota; kingdom Metazoa; phylum Arthropoda; class Arachnida; order Araneae; family Theridiidae; genus Latrodectus; species Latrodectus geometricus. The sequence continues at coordinate 150,223 of JAPDSC010010341.1, read as the reverse complement.
CTAGTTTGTGTGAAAGATATGTCTCTGGTCGAACGTAAAGATCGATCAGATGTCTTTGAATGGAATTGTCGTGTGAAAGGTTTATATGCTCACCACATTAAACAATCCATTAGAAACTGCTGTTAAAGAATTTTGTGTACCTGAAAGTGCGGATAATGAAGCTAAATAAAGTAAGTCAATTTTTTTTCCTTTCCTAATCTGCTTACTCCTTTAATTTTTGTCATGATATAAAATGCATTTTCTTTGGTTTATTAAGTTTGCTTATGTTGTTTTCACTAAAATTTCATTATATTTTGCTCACCATACCTGTTAGCACTATAACCGTCGCGAACAGGAATGGCGTCAAAAAAATCGCCAACTTCGCCAAGGGGCGCCCTAATGTATAGTTTTACCAAATAAAATCCTGATTCTGTTGGTCCGCGCCGATTTTCTACCAAGATTGAATTGAAAATGTGGTTGCATTGAATAGAATTAAACTAATCCCAAGATCTTCACCTCTGACTAACTTAGAATAAAAGCTACGTTTCATTGAGAAATTTTAATTTTGGCATGTGTTTTCCCTTTAACCCTTAGTTGATTTCATTGTCACTAAACGGGATTATATTTTAGGCACACTAAAACTAATTAAACGGAGATCTATAGCTTAATGCGGATTCCGAACTCTTTTAGTAATGTTTGTAGTAACAAACATTCATGTCCAAGGTGTGATTTGAACCCATGAGTCGTTGAACAGAAAGTCAGAATGCTAACCATTCGGCTTCCAGCTCAGCAATTTAAGTCTCAATAAATGCTAGTTTGAACTCATGGTAATGTTTGGCCGAGTTAGTAACCAAATGATTAGTGCTCTTGCCTTCGGTTCAACAATTTGTGGGTTCAAATCCGAATTTCGGCTTGAATATTTGTAATGGTTCTGAATCCACTTTAAGATATAGGTTCTGACCTTATTAACCAACGAAAACAAAAAAATTACCGTTGAGCAACGAGCAAACCACTGTAAAATTTCTTATGTTATGTGATGTAATTATAATTTAAGTTATGTAACATTCTACTACTCCAAAACTCTTTTCACTTCAAGAACAAGGTGTTTTCTTCTATTTTTTTTTTCTTTTAAAATTGATATCTAGCTCAACCGATCAAAGTAGAAAAGAAATATGTCTTTCAACAGATCCCTCACTTCTAACTTCATTGCAGCAGAGTAAAATTTAAAAATAAATGAATAAATAACAATATTGCTGATTTGTGCATGAGATCTAATTTCATTTGTCTAATCACAATTTGATCAACTCTAAGGAAGTATTAACTATTTCTAAAAAAAAAAAAAAAATCTATAAATTGCAATTTTCTCACAGAGCTAAGTACTCACGTTCTAGCAGAAGCTAAGTCCCGCAAAATCTGGCGATATGGCCCTCAAATCATTTATATCGATAGTAATGGGTAAGCAAAAAGAAAAATTTCTATTTTCATATGACGTTTTTATCTGTTTACATAAGTTTAAATTGTTTTCTTATCATATCAATTTTTAAGAAAAGAACAAGAAATTTTAAAGTGTGTTTGGGTTTTTCTTTTTAAATACTATTTACTTTAGTAGTTTTCGGTTTTAATGCTAATTTCAATATAATAAAGTTTTTAATATTTTTTTCTAATATTGTAAAATTTACTCTTCTACAAACTAATTTAAATAAATAAGAAATATTATTTAGACATTTTTTGGAAAGAGTGAAATTTAAAACTCATTTTTCACAAAATTTGTATTTTTGCTTCAATTTTGAATTGGAGTATAAAGCTTTATTGAAAAATACATTTTTAAACATTTTACTTATTAAATCAAAATGTATTTACAAATTTATGTATTTCATTTGAAACTTATATTTATCAATCAAGCATATTTTAGATTTTTTTTCTTCATCATGCTTAAACTAATTGTGAAATTTTATGACACATGCTTTCTCTCCATTGTTTTCGACGTTATCTGCTTCATTCTTGTTTCCTTGCTATATTGCGCAAATCCTTGTTTATTAATAAAATATATTCTTACTATATTAATGTCATTAATTTACTCATGAAATTATTTCATTCGATATCTGTGATTAAAAGGAAATTTTAAACAACAATGTTTCCACACTTGACATAAGTTTGGTTTTGTCAACACTCAGCATTCCCTTTTGTACACGATAGTTGAACAGACAAAGACAACAATTCTGTAATTTGTTTTCAGATGCGTGAATAACATTTTGAAGTTTCAAACTGCTGTGTGTGTGTGTGTGTGTATGTTTTCATAATTCTTAACTTATTTTATTCCTGAAATTTAGAGTAAGTTCCTTAAATGTTAACTCTTTTAATACATATTTACATTTATCAATAAAATTCTCGCTTTGCATTTAAAATTTCAAAAAAAAATCATTTCATGTCCATCTATTAAATTGAAATTTAGTGATTTCTTTTCCCTTTAGAAATTTTCCATTAAATTTTACTCAAGTTAAGTATTATTTCGATGAAAATAATTTTTATAATTTCATAAACAGTTTTTCTCAGTCATCCTTTTATAGGTCTTATTTCCCAAATGCATATATTTTTAATATTCAAAAGTGTTTTCTTTATATTCCCCGATTAATTTGAAAATTTAATTTTAAAAATATGATTTCAAAATAATAAACCATTTATAATCTAGTGTTAACTGCTCGGAGACAACAAAATATGAACGCTACTCTTTTCCAACAACACCTTTACTAGGCTACTGACACCACGGTTTTAACTCAGATTGTCCAAAACCGGCTCCATGGTGTAGGTCTGTATGCTCGCCGACCGATGGTATGTGTTAAACTAACGTCAAAGAATCGTCGTGACCGCAGGGAGTGGGCAACAGAGCATGTGAGCAGGAGGAGAAATGAATGGAGAAATAATATTTTTCTGACGAGTCCTGTTTTTCTTTTCATCCTGATAATAGACTTATTTTCATATGGAGGGACAGTGGCAGTAGGTATAATCCTGCATTCGTGCACAAAAGTGTCAGATTTGGCTGTGGGGGAGTGTTGGTGTATGGTGACATCTCCATTGACGTGCGCACAGACCTCTATATCATTGGATATGAACCTCTGACTGGTCACCGGTATAAAGATGAGATCCTCAGACTTATTGTAGTCGCTTACGCTTCAACAATCAGAGATGACATCATTTTAATGGACGATAACTGCAGGCCACATCGTGCTAACCTGGTGGAGGATTTTCTTTTCAATGAAAGAATCGTACGAATGGAATGGCCAGCGTGTTCTCCAAACATGAATCCAATAGAGCATGTTTGGGACGCTCTAGGAAGACGAGTTGCTGGCCACCCCCCCCCCACAAACTCTCCAAGAACTGGAAAGAGCTCTTCTGGAAGAGTGGGACAGAATACCCCAACTCGTGATTAAAAGCCTCATCGTCTCCTATACTCAAAAGTTTTCAATGTTGCTGGACGTCCGTGGAAACCATACCCAGTACTGAAAATTATTTCCTTTGAAGAAAACAACTTTTCTTATTCCTTTTCTGTCAAATGCACAAATTGTGTTTTTCTCCTTTTGTACACAAATGTGTAATAAAATGCATTTTTTTCTGCCAAACATGTGTAATGTATTCTCATATAACCTACTACACTACTGGCCATTAAAATTGCTACACCAAGACGGCGACATGCTAAAAACGTGAAATTTATACGAAACGAAGAAGGGGCTGTGATATGGAAATGATTAGCTTTTCAGCACATTCAGACAAAGCAGGCGCCAGTAGCGACACCTACATTGTGTTTAAATGAGGAAATTGTTCAGCCGGTTCCTCATACACAAATTGCATTTGAACGTTGTTGCCTGGTGAAAAATTGTTGTGATGCCTCGTGTAAGAAGGAAAAATGCGTACCAGCACGTTTCTGACTTTGATAAAGGTCGAATTGTAGCGTACCGGGATTACGGTTTATGTTATCGCAGTATTGCTGCTCGCGTCGGTCGAGATCCAATGACTGTTAGCAGAATATGGAATCGATGGGTTCAGGACGGTAATACGGAACGCCATGCGGGATCTCAACGGCCACCTATCACTAGCAGCCGAAAAGACAGGCATATTATCCGCATGGCCGTAATGGATCGTGCAACCACGTCACGAGCCGTGAGTCAAGAAACGGGATCGTTTGGAAGACAACAAGTGTCTGCACGAACAGTTCGACGACGTTTGCAGCAGCATGGACTCTCAGCTCGGAGACCATGGCTGCGACTTCCCTTGACGCTGCGTCATAGACAAGAGCGCCTTCAATGGTGTGATCAACGACGAAACTGAGCGCACTAATGGCGAGACGTCATCTTTTCAGATGAATCCAGGTTCTGTATACAGCATCATGATGGTCGCATCCGTGTTTGGTGGCATCGTGGTGAACGCACACTGGCAGCGTGCATTCGTCATCGTCATACTGGCCCATCACCTTGCGTAATGGTATGGGGGTGCTATTGGATACATGTCTCGGTCACCTCTTGCCCTGCGAAACTCTACGTTTCAGCAGGATAATGCCCGACCACATGTTGGCATTATTGTAATGACCTTCCTTGATACGGAACACGTTCGGCTGTTGCTCTGGCCAGCACGTTCTCCAGATCTTTCACCAATAGAAAACGTCTGGTCAATGGTTGCCGAGCGACTGGCTCGTCACCAAACGCCAGTCACTACGGTTGATGAACTGTGGCATCGTGTTGAAGCTGCATGGGCATCTGTACCTGTACATGCAATCCAATCTCTGTTTTACTCAATGCCCAGGCGTATAACTGCTGTTATTACTGCCAGAGTTGGTTGTTCTGGGTACTGATTTCTCAGGATCTATCCAGCCAAATTTTTCGAAAATTTAATCACTTGTTATTTCTAGTATAATATATTTGTCCAATAAATATCATTTTGTTATCTGCATTTCTTCCTGGTGTAACAATTTTAATGGCCAGTAGTGTACGTCTGACGACCATGTATCAATCAGTTAAAAGGTTCCCAGCCACAAGATTCACCAAAAACCGCAATATCCTTTAATTGTTTTGAACAGTGTATTACCTTATAGATCTCTATTTCCCAAATGTCATTTCAATTAAAATATTCTTTATATTTCATTAAAATAAAATAGTATAAATAAGATAAGAGATAAAGTAGTTTAAAATTTTACATTATTTTTTCCTCTTTGAAATTATAACATAATGGTTTTTTTTTCTGCTTTTTAATTTCTTTTAGTCGAATTTCGCTATTTGATGCATATTATTGATTTATGTTCATATGATGAATTTAAGTTATAAATTTAGCAGCAACATTGAAATTTCTTGTTGTATCTGCTACACTAAATTGTTTTTCTAGAAAAATATTAATAAATATTTTTTTACATATTTTTTGTAAAGATGTGATGCTCGGGCTTTTTTTTCTTAAAAAGAATACATTTTTATTTTAAATTAAATTCAATGATTTTGTTTGATTAAGTAAAACACTGACATATTAATTTTACCTTTCTAAATAACTTTTATGAAAAGAAAACTTCCGACGCGAGCGAGCGATATCTTAAAATTATTTTAATACGAAAATAAGTTGGCGACAGGTTTGGCGACAGCTGTTCCCGCGGGAAAGAAGTGAGATGGCGATAAAAAATCAAAATATCGAATGGTGGTCTAACATTTATTAGCGTGTCTTGTGGCGCGAAACTGGAAGACAGTTGACTGTCAACTAAGCGATGTGTGTGTTGTCAGTTACGGATCAAAAATGGAAAATAGTGTAGAGTAGACAAATTGAATAGCGAAACAAAGTATATCGTTTCAATTAACTTTGCCTAGGATTGATAATGTATGATTGTTGAGTATTTTACATTGGTAAGAGTTTGCTTTTTCTGCACATTTTAGTTCCTCGGCACTAAAGTACACAATTTTAAGTTTTACGAATTCTTTCTCGTTTTAGTTTTATAATTTTCAATAATCTGTGGAATACTTAAATCTAAAAAAGGGAGAAATTTCATGCTGTTATGCATACAGTAATTTTTTTCTCTTATATACTAATATTAAATTTACTTTCATGTATATATATCACTTGTAGAATCTATTCCTTACAAAGGAACGAAAATAAATAAATAAAATGGTTTATCTCGAGAAAGGGGCAAATCAATGTAACTTATACGTATGTTGTCGGAATATACATATAATGAATTATTTACTTACTTTACGTTCGAATCTGTTTATAATCAGTTTCACTTCAGTGTTCTATTCATAGTGAAGATTAATAATGACGCATTGATTATTGATATATCAGCTTGTGTGTTACTGCAAAAGCCTCCGAAAGTATCTGGCTTTCATGTCAAAGAGAAAAGATATGCCAAATAATATCTTTTGATTTTTAACTACAGTTTTGGAGATGGCAAAATTATAACCTGTTTCAAATTTTCTAAAATATATCTTATCTATCTTCACATTATATGATACGCTTCATGCAATGATATTAATTACATTTTTATTTAAATATTATCATTTAGGAACATATATTTATATTTTTTCAAAAATTCAAAGTGTTAAAATAGGCTTTAACTAAAATTTGTCACACAATTTTATTTATTAAACTTTATATATAATTTTATTTAAAACTAATTAAAATTTTAAATAAAATTAGAAACATTAAGATTTTAAATATATATTAATTTTATATTTTGAACCTGAAATAAATTATTTCAAAGGAAACTAATGTTATTTGTTATATTTAAAGGTATTTTTAATATCATAAGAAATGTAATTTTACTTTAATCTTGAGAATCCTTACGTTAAATAAAAATGCAAGTATATATCAAATATCTTATTGAACTTTCAGGTGAAATTTAAATGCAGAACTCATAAGGTGTAATTTTTTTAATTGAAGTTGGAAAACATGCTTTGAATCATAAAGCTTATACAATATTAAATCTTTGTCATGAAGAATATGTTTCAAGTACAAAAAAGAACTATGTTTGAAATATAGTATCAACATAAATAAATCAGAACTTAATATTCGAACAGCTCTCATTCAACCAAGGTAAACAAAGAAAAATAATAAGAGAGAACTGTTTCATGAAAAAAATGTATACATTGTAAGAAATAGACATTCAGAATGTCAATCTTGTAAAATTGGTTAGAAAAATAAATGAAACATAAACAGTTGATAGCAATAACTTGAAATTGACAAAATATTTAGTTGAAAGTAGCATATTTTAAAATTTAAGGTAAAAATTCGTTGTAGTAGATGAGGGTCATACCTATTTTTCAATTTACATAAGAGATCACATTATATTAAGTAATATCTCTATAATTAAATATTTAGCGATAATATACCAATGACACTCTTTTCTTTGGTATTATTTACTCGTGGTTATTTTTCAACTTACGCAATCAGTTATCTACTTAGATAAATAATTCGTTGATTATTAGTTTGATTTACAAATTTTTGTTTATAAATACCTTAAAATTTCAATAGCAAAATATTTCTATCTATAGTGTCGAGGACACACGCTTTATTCTAAATAAAAAGTCTTGTTTAGAATTGAAACAAAACTTTAAATGAAGGAAATACCAAATAGTGTGAATATGTGTAAAGGATTTTTTGTCTTTTTCTCATGAATATTTGAAAAAATATTGTGTTATTAATGGAAGGGAGCATGCAAGTGTTTTTCTTTCTACCTAAATATATTTCGTTGCAAAACTTTTGGTTTCAATGATTGCTTCCAAGGCACTAAATTCATAAGGTTTTAGTAACTTCATCTGGAAATTTTTCAAAGACCTAAAATGTTCCTCTCTTGTAAAATGGTGCTTTTGACTTTTTTCAAGCAAAACCAAAAATATTCATCAACTTTCAGATAAGAAGTTTATGGAACTGTTTTCAGATGATTTTTGAATAGTGATGCAAACATTATTCTTCCACTGTTTTTTATTTGACATCATTCACATTTTGGAATGTGAAATATTATCACAGCCCAATTTACAGTATTTCTCTTTAAAATTATTTTCCAGTTTACTAAAGCATGTCATTTTATCTGTTTCATCAATAAATACCAGCTTTTAACTTTTAATACTACCATACAATGCCAAACTATATACATTCCCATATTTTATTAATTATGAAATATAATTAAAATTATGCTTCTTAAAGTTGACTATTGCTTGCTTCATACCATATGACTTTTATTGCTAAATCACCCATTAAACTTTATCTCATCTATGAAAAGAATTTCATGCTAGAATTTTTTAAACTTTGAAATTTGCTGTGTTCGCAAACTTCACTCTCTTAAATATATTTTATTAATAAATATCTTTTTCCAAATTTTTCTGCCCAGGAATTTTTTTTTATCGGTTTTTAATGTAATTTCTGCAGGAACATCTATTAAAAATTTTAAAAGTGCATTCAGCAATTGTCGAAGCCTATATTCGAGAACAACTTTTTATCTGAATAAGAAATCACCACATTATTGTTAAGTTAAAGATTTTCTTTTGTCTTCTTCTTGCTTTATTTCACAGGTATTACCCTTCATAATCTTTGAATGATAGTTTGATTGCAAAATCTCGCTTCTTCCCAACTTTTCAATCTTTCTCTCAAAAATATCATGTATTTGACAAACAAATTTTCTCAATTTTAATTTCCTTTGGGTGTTTTATTACTTTTACGAGATAGTAACAATGACCAAAATAATAATAAACAGTGTTTTTCTTTTAGAAGTTCTAAGAACAAATGTCTTTAGAAATCATTTGAAAGATTTATTAAATTTTAGGTTAATAATTGTAAACTTCATTTTAAGTAGTACACTAATTACTCTTAAGCATATTTAATAAAATATTACGATTATTATTTATGTTACGATTATTTTATTTTTGTAAAATATAACGAAAGTAAATGAATTCATTATGGGTTTGACATTATTTTTTAAAATTCTTTTTTTGCATTTTATACATATATAATTTTCAATTTGCTATTTATACTAAACTGGTACGTGATTTAAATAGAAAATATTTTATTTTAAAATGAAACATGTATCATATGAAATATGTAAAATGTAATTATTTTCAGGATTCTCAAAACAATGAAGTTAAGTAATTGATTTATAGTTTTGATTAAGTATTTTAAATTTGCCATTGTATTTATGCTTCTAATATGTAATATATATTATTTATTTTAAGATAATTTATGAAATTTATAGTATAAATTCGTACATTTCCTCAAAAGTCGAATCACTGCATCTAGTTACCAATTAAATTGAAAATTAAATTTTATTATTATAAAAGTATTAGGAATTTTCAAAAAAATTAAAATTTGATAACTTTACATTTAATAACTGCATTCAATTCATCATTTAGTTAATGATATTTTAAAATAATAATGTTTCACAATTGTACATTTGATAACTAAGAATTAGATAATCAATAATTTCACAGTAAATATTTTATGTTCTTTAACTGTATCATGTTACTGTAATATGTTATTTTAACTTTAAATTTACGTCAAAACTGCGATCATGGAAAATTATGCAAATAATACAAAAAAATGTTATCAGAATTTTATAATATCATCTAGTAATTTTGAAAATGAGCATGTTTTATATGTTAATTTCTGTGAAAAACAATTCAGACACAATAAGGTCTCATGTTTGTCATATTTTATTTCATTATTTTTCAAATGAATTTACAACAAAGCTTAGATATAATTTATCTATGGATAATTTAAAATTTGATGATATTAAGAAAATGTATTACATGTTATGGCTTATATATATTTAGCACATTGATAAATATTTATTTAAAAATAAGTTTACAAGTTCCTTTAAAAATGAACATCATGCACATTTTGTGTGCAAGCTGTTTTGAAACATATTTTATATCAAGCCATAAAAGTTGATAATCAAATTAAAAATGAAGCCTAATTTTTTGCGGCCTCTGTAAACTGTCAGGGGTTCTTTAAAATCAAAGGCTGGTCATGCAGAAAATTGAACGAATTTCTGCAATGTTTGTGTAAGTCAACAGTGGTCGACAAATAAGTACAATTCAGCCCCAAGGGTTTAATTTTCGTTGAGTTAAATTCACTTTCAAACAACAAGATATTAATATTGTTATAGAGTAGAATTTGAATAATGAATAAAACAAGTGTCCAATCAAATAATTCACGCTAAAATTTACTCATATTTGGAAATGTTTTTATATTAGCTATATTCATTAATAACTCTGCCAAATCCTACTTTTATCATTAATTACCTTTATTATTAGAACACGGAGAACATATTACTGCAGTAAATAGTATATTAAAAGTATAGAATGAATTCTCGTTCATATTGCAAACAATCAATTGCATCGACAAACTTCAAAATATTTCATGCAAAACCATATGAAATTTCACTGCCTCTTTCTTGTATGAAAGAATTGGTTTGAACACAACATTCATGAATAATATTGTATGAATATTCAATATTTTAATCACAAGAACAATTTCACGATTTATTTTAGAATATTAAACTAAAAAACCAATAAAATCTAAAAAGTATATTTAATGAATTAATAATTATCCTGTATAATAATTAAGAAAAAAGTAAAATTAATAATTTTTTTTCACAACATTTTAGTAAAATTTAGTCTAAAATTCAATATCTAAAAATCTTTAATAACAACTGATCATTTTTAATTTAAAGCTCTTAAACTCTTTTCCGTTATTCAAATAATAAAATTTTATCTGTGATTAGTTTGTATTAGATCATATAAATGAAATATATGTAATTTAATTCTAAATAATATTTGTTATGATTAATAAATATCTTTATTAGTTTTTACTTAAGGCATTTTATTCCTCTCTTAGTTCAATTCAATAAAAGAACTTTATTGATTATTAAGAAATAAAACTATACTATCACATCTCACGGGTGTTCCTTCGAAAATTTTGATTAAAACTAATTATTATGTTAAGCAAATATGAACCACATTTAAAAGTTTTACCTTGTTTTATTAATAAAACTCTTTAACCTAGCTCTTATAAAGGGAAAAATGTATAATACTGTGCGTAAAAACAGGAAATTTGCACTTAGCAAAAAAAATTCTAAAATTAGAAGATATCTCTTCCACCCATGACAGTAACTTTCGTGACAAGCTTTTCTAACATTTTATTTAGAGAGAAGAAAACCCCTTTTAGTCGCAAATGATGCAAAGTTTTTGTTACAATGGTCGATAAAATCAACCAAAGGATCAGGATGTATCTTTGTGTGTATAAGCAAGTGTTTTTTTCATTCTTTGCACTCCTTGCCTTTTTATTGTCACTATTTGGAGCACGCATAATTTGCAACTCTAACCAACCAATCTTTCAAAATAAAGAGATGCATTTACAACAAGCTGGCCCTCCAAATGTCACCATTGCGTGACGTATGTTTATTTTAGGGTTACCAGAGTTAACTCAGATTCTTCAACCTTTTGTTTATAAAAAAAAACCAATGGAAATAGAGGAGAATAATAACTACTACTTGTCTCAAATAGCGTTTATTACAGTAGTTATCGACATTTCATACTAATTGATTTAATCTGGTAACATTCTACTTCTAGCTGGTTTCACAAGGAAAATAAATGCGAATTATCGAATCATTTAAAGGTAATTATTTTTTCAAGTAAAATAAATTTTTCGAAATGAACATTGCAAACAATAAAATTATCTAAGTGCTTATTCTATGAAAGACACGAAAAGCATTGAAATGTGCTTATACATTCCATTGATATAAAAACTACCAAAAATGAATTTTCTATTCTGTAAAAATAATAAATTGTTTTAAAATTTATTAATACTAAGCAAATTTATAAAAATCATAGATTGTAATTAGTGATATATCTTGAAAATTATGCAAAATTTTACACGGCTGTAACTTGTATCCAGAGTGACTTTGGATGGGTTGCCTAAAATATTAAACAATCACTGTCAAATGGTTTTTTTTTTTTTTTTAAATCTGTATCCATATAATTCATATTAAAATAGTTAGGCGGTATCTCTTAATAGTATAAGTTGACTTGCCAACCGATTCTAAACAGACTTAGGGATCTAAAAGGTCATGAAAAACTTCAGATATTTGTTTATATATACATACGAGTATTTGACTTTAGATGTATATTGCAGTTTTTGAAAATAATATAATATCAAAATTTAATAATATAAAAATTTGCCGACAATTGTATAAATATATTTAAATTTTTCCTTGAGAAAAATAATTTAATATTAGATGTATATAATTTAATCAGAGAAATATCAGTTTTAAATATGTAATATGAAATATCAAACTTATTATATACAAAATAACGAATTCTGCTAACAAAATATTTTATCGTTTTCTATTGTTTTTTTGCACATATGTAAATTTAATTGAATCATAAAATTAATATTTTCATGGAAATAACAAAATATTTTTATTTTCAACCAGAAACTCACAAGATATAAAATCTTTTTTTGAACAGTAACTTAATGCATTAAAAAGAATCTTGAAATAATATCTATGAATTACTCAAGTGAAGTACTTGATTCTAAAAAAATATATTCGTAAAAGTATAATGCATGTCAGTCCACAAATGTCTATAAGTTTCATGGTCAAAATTGGTGAAAAGATAGAGAAAACGATTTCAAGAAAGATATGCTCCTAAAAATACGAAATTCGGCAAGAAAAATATCTTTTAATAATATATGCGTGATACAAATATTTTGAGTTAGTTTCTTCTTGGTTATGCGTCCTTGAAAGAAATTCTTTCAGAAACATATCGATCTTCTGTTTCCATGACTTTTCAGTGAATTAAACGCAACTGTCCGCTTTTTCTTTCAAGTTAACAATTGTACAAAAATATATTTTCTCCGAATTTAGAAATTCAACATTCATTCCATTTAACAGTGGAAATATAAAAGAGAAATGATTGCAAGTGTGTTTTCACTTTGGTTTTATATCTCTTAAAATTATCATTTCTCTTAAAATTATCCAACAATTCCGGTTTGTTTATTTTTTTTTCTATGTTCTGAACGGGCGTCATCTTGATAGAAAAGAGTATTTTGCTATAGCTGAAGGTAGAGAAAAAAAAAACATCAGTACCTTTTTATTCATACCATTAAATATTCTTCTGATACAAGGATTTGGGAACCAATTATCAATGGTAGTAAAGCCCAAATTATATTCTGTGCCATGTTGTTGAATAGCAAGCTTGCTCAACTCTTGAAGCAACATTCAAGCCTACACTAAAAAACTCATGAACTTTTTCTTGACTTAGTGGCAATCTTTAATAAAATAAAACAGGAAAAATAATAATCGATCAGCATTACTGAATTTTATTTAATTACCTTTGTTGCTCTGTAGAAAAAATTAGCAATTTTTAGCATAGGACACTCAGTATTAAAACAGTATCATTATTTTCTGTATAAGTAGAAGTCACTTTTTCAAAAATTGCTGGAAAATTGTTTTATTTGCAGTAAATCAACTTAGTAATTTTTTTATAATATCGTGGCTGTGTATTGTGTAGCCACAATATAGCCCTTGCAAACTTGTAAAGAATCAAAGAGTTCAAGTCATTAAACAGTTAATGATTGTAATTATATTAGAACTGCAGTTCTACGGTTCACAACAAAAAATTAGACTTCAGCCTAAAATGCAAACTTTTAAAATTTCAAATTGAATTCATTGTCGTTGATCGTGGGAATTATACCCCTGTCTTCTAAAATAAAACGATAATTAAGAAAAAAGTTTTTTCCATCATATAAAGTTCCTCTCGTCAATAAAAAAGGCAAAAGATCTTCTCTCTTATTCAATTATTTTATTATTTGAAGTTGTACAAAAACAGTGTTTTGAGTTTAAATTATTTTTATTAAGTTGTATCTCCTGTAGGATAAGTCACTTGAAACAAATTTACAATCAACCAACCATTGCCAATAGCTATTTGATAAGGAAATAAACTTTAACACTTTTAAATGGAATCAATTTTATGAATACTGATAATACCTCTACAATTTTGAACACATTAAAGTCAGTTCATGTCCATAAATTTTTAATAGAAATAATTCTTAGTGTGTGTGTGTGTGTGTGTGTGTGTGTGTGTGTGTTAGCATTACATACTTCTCGTGATAGTAAAATATTACATTTCATCTACCGTTAATATTTGAATTCAAAAAAATTAATTAATAGCTCTTTTGTTATTAACATTATTTATTTAAGAGAAATAGAAACTTTTCAAATCATAACTACGTTACTCAAAACGTAACATCCTATTATTTGTTTCAGATGCATTTTAAAAGAAAACATTCAAAACATGTTTGAAATAAACTGCCTTATAATAATATTTCTCTACTATCCATTATTCAAAGAAGCACTGTTCAAAAATATTAAGAGCACAAGCGAAAAAGTGTAGATCAACAGACGTACAAAGCCTTAAAATGGATGGTATGCGTGTGACTTTCTAACGATTCAATAATTAAAATTGCATACAAAATCTACTTCAAGAAAACAATTTGGCTTCTTATAAATGGAAAAAATGTATTGTTTGCAAATGATTCAAACTTTTTACTTGGTTTATTGTACTCTGAGACTAAGAATGCTGCTTATTTATTTTGTATGAATTTATTATCAATTAAATTATCAATCAGACCTTGAAAAAAAGTTGCTTTACTCCTATGATATTCGACTCTTACAAAAATGCTATTTCCCAATATTAGACAGTAAAAGATGGTCATGTTCTTAGAGCAAAGTTTTGTCCAAGTTAATCGCAAACTTTCTTAATGGTTTTAGGTCAGTTGAGTTTACTGGCCACTTCATGCATTTCAATGTCATAACTTCAACAATTTTCTCCTAAAGTTGAATAGTATGAGGTTTGACATTATCCTGCATCAGGAAAAATAAATCACCAATGATTGAGGAATATCGTGAGATATGATTTTTCCATATTTTATCTCCATTTCTTTGAGCTATCAAATTTCTATTCCAAATGAATCCATTTTCATGTAGTGTTTACAGCCTCTGCCACCAATCCTCTTCGTTTGTAAGATTTATAAGAAATATCTTCATTCATAATTGTGTCTTCATCATTTGTGTATACGAAATGCTCAAGAAACTTTTCTTAAAATATGTTTAATACAATACACTTTTAACTTAATGTTGCAGTTTTTACTGATTTCGAAAAGTTTGATAAGTATATATTAAAATTTTCATTTCATTTCAATTCATTTCCAAGTATGAAGATTAGTAATTAATCTTGTTAATTATCAAAAGGTTTGTAATTAAATTTGTTAATCATCAGTAATTTCATTGCACTTCATTGATTCCTGGATTGCGAATATCTCGCATTATTTATTTGTACATTATAATATATATTTCGTTTTATAAAGTTATAATGCTTTATATGGTATTATAAAAACACATTTGCACGTGATAATTTGTATAAGAATAAACATTAACAAGGAGAGGTTAATTTTGCCAAGCTATTAAGACCAGAAATTGCCGTAATCGTATTTCATCTTCAACGATAGAAGTCGATACTTTTTTTACCCATTGATACTTTTGCCAAAGTAAATAGTTAAAATTGATGGTCTATTTTTTTCTTCTTCAGTATTTCTATTTACATAAACAGATCCATAATATCAACATAAAATAAAAAAACTCAATATTTGACTGTTAAATTTGAGAATATATGAACTGATCTCTTTTAAGCGGACTGCTAAAAATCACAAAACTGACTAGCTTAGTATGAAAAGAGTACTTAAAAATATGTGAAATATCTATTGATTCTAAAAAAATAATCAAATTTGTGAATCCCATACAATTTATCACCATTAGTATTTAAATATTATCCCCATTGAAGATTCTCGATTGAAAATTACGTCACTCTAGGTTTAAATGTTAACACACAATTTTTTGTTACGTATTTGAAGGCACAACTCAGTGCATGATATTTTGATTCATTCTTAAGGAATAGCATCATGAATATCCTCCACTTCTGTGACTTTCTGACTAAGTGTGAGTAATACTATAGCGTGACCTACCATCTGATTACGTAGAGCAGTTATTTATGAGCTTCAATGCTGCTTGCATATTGATTCTCAGTGATTAAACTACACAATTTTTTTAGGGTTATTCCATGTTTTTATTTTATTTATTTTTAAGCAGAATTTTTTGTTTAAATTATTTATCTAATATGAGCTGCCTTATTGATTTTTCTCTTAATTACTTCATGAATTACGTACTAAAACTTTTTGAAATTAATTATACGGATGATATTTCAATTGTTTTATAACTACACAAACAACGCAGATTTTACAACAACGCAATATTTGTTTTCTTTAAAAGATTTATTCAAATAAGAAAATCGATGCAGAAGTTTGCATTATAATTAGAAAAATATGTACCTAACTAATATTAAAAAGCTAAATGATAAAAATTCGTTTTCCAATCATTCATCTTATGGTATTTTAAATTTGTAAGAAAGTTTTTGTTCATATATATATATATATATATTTGTATATGCATGTATTCTTATTATAATTAAAATTTATTAGAAAATTCTAAATACAAAATCACGTTTAAATTAATTTTAATGTACAATTTAATTTTACATTACAATTTAATTTTACAAACAATTTAATTTTACATATACTATATATACTGAAACAGATATATTATGTACCATATTATATATTATACTGATACAGATTAAAATATAAAATAAATTTTTAAAAAAGTACTGCTCTTATTAGCTTTTATATGTCCAGCTTACATTCTTGGCAGATGTAGTGTATACGAAAGAGGCATGCTTTTCACGGAATGGCTTGTACAAAAGGCAACATACCCATTACTGGGCGCTGGAAAATACTGAATGTTTTAGCGATTTTCGACATTAAGGTTGATTTGGTGTTCACGTTTGATGTGCAATTTACAGTAACAAGTTGATTGGTTAAATATTTTACGATGGTACCTTAATAACTGCACGGTATTTACAACCACTGTAGGACGTAATGCTCAGTTTTGTAGAAAACATATTGGTGTTTAATATTAGGAATGTTTGGTTTCAACATGACGGAGCGCCTGCTCGCAAGACATTCGTAACGAGTTACTGTCTCACTAGGCAGTAACTCGTCACGGAATTTGGGAACCAAATAATTGGGTATGGTGGTTTTGAAGAATGGCCTTCACGTTAAACTGATGTGACCACAAGATTTTTTTCTGTGGGGAACATTTATAAAATAGCAGGTATATTCAAACTCTCCACAAACATTGCAGGACCTTAAACGACGCATTACGGACGCTTATGCAACGTGTCACTCTCTTCTTCAACGCAAACAATGTGAAATTCAAACGAGGATCCAAATGTGCATTGCAGCTGACGGTGCGAAATTTCAATGCTTTAAATAAAATTATATTATTAATAATACCTGTTTTATTTATTTCTTTGATCGCTTACTATATCCGCAGAGTAAGGAATCAAGAAAACACAAATGCGCGTTTTAACAGTTCTATTCTTCAGATCCATATTAGTGAGCTGTCTTTCCGTACTAAATCGATAACGCTCTATAACTTTGTAATTCACTTTTTACCCCTACTCATATTATTTTCAATATAGAAAAGGTAACTCCGCTGTTTTTACAAGCTTGCCCTGTGAGTGGTCTCATTCGGTAGCATATGTCCGATTTACTATACTTATGAGACTACGTTTATAAAAATAGCAGCAGCCGTTCCGAAATTAAGAGGGTGATAAGGATTTTTAGTGAGCATCCTGTATAAAGACATATTTGAATTCAAAATATAATTTAAAAGCTTTTAGTGGTCTAAAATGTGAATTATAAACTGTAAACTGGGACAAAAATAAAAAAAATTAGATTCTTAAATTTAAAAATTTTACATTACATAACTTTTCATAATTATATATATATATATATATATATATATATATATATATATAATAGATATGTGTAATCCATTTATATTTTTTATTAATTTTTGTTAATATATCTAAGTTAGATATATAAGAATATTGTATTTGTATACAGACACACATATATATAATTAAATAATTAAAAGATATAATATAACAAAAGATAGATGCTCTTTCTGTTCTATTATATGAAGTTCTCTACCTCTGTTCTGTATTATCTATCATAATTTTGAACGCCAGTTTTCCAGAATTGTTGTTATTTGTTAATTTTTTCCATCTGAAGATGGGTGTTCAAAACGTTCAAATGGTATAGTAATTCCGCTGCATTAATCCTCAGCTTACTTGTCCAAGTGAAATGAATAATTATTACATAAGCATGATGAGCTGGCTACTGAATACTCGGAGTTCTAATTTTCAATTCAGTAATTCGTGGATTCCATTCCCATTTTAAAAGTGAAATATTAAAACGGTTCAGTACTTACATTAAACTTTAGATTCTACTCTAATCAGTTCTCCCTTTTAAAACATGAATATACAGAGACAAAGAAATTATATTTATAAGCAACACCAAGCTACTGATTGAGTACTTCTGAAAATTTCAACAATAATGCCCAATAAACCTGAAATTCAATTTTTTAAAAAGTCCACATTTATATAAAAAAAATTATAATTGTTAAAATTAATTCACAATATTTTTGTAAACTTAACAAATTTACAAATTAGTTTTCACATCTGGTCCCACTGTCTCCAAAACGTAGAAAAAAATATAGATATTGATTTTCTTTGGATCTAGTCAAAAACATACTTAAATGCGTTTTTAGGATTTCGCCACAGAACACCGTTAATAATTTTTGTTATTTTTTCTCACAGCAATTAATTTAACAGTGTGTGTGTGTGTGTGTGTGTGTGTGTGTGTGTGTGTGTGTGTGTGTTCTTCTTCTTATTATTACTATTATTATTAAAATTTATTAGAAAACTCTAAAGACGAAATCATATTCAAATTATTTTTAATGTACAATTTAATTTTACACATATACTATAAATAGCGATACAGATATATTATATACTGGTACAGAATAAAGTATAAAATAATTTTTTTAAAAAGAGCTGTGCTCTTATTAGCTTTTATATATGAAATATTATTTTTTATCTCTTTGACCTTTAAAATAGGGCAGTAGCATGAAAATCATTTACAAAAGACACGAAAAATACGAGTTGAGTGCAGTAAAATGACAGCTCCTATTGTTTCTTAAGTTGTAGAATAGTTCATTTCACTTTTCCTGAAACAAAACACATCCATAAAAAATATGATTATAGGCTATTAAAAATTCTGATATCTCTCTACGAATAATTGACTTTAACATGTGATGGGTATTTTAATCTACCACGTATAAAATCATAAGAATCCTAATGTACTTATCTTTCATATTCGCACATTTTACGATTGCTTTCGTTGGATATTATTTCCTACTCTTACAAACAACAGGTCAGTAGCCTTCCGTTACGAAAGCTTCCGTGATTAAAAGCACGCAATTTTCGCGTAAAAACACCCCCTTCTTCTATCTTGAACAAGAGCTCCGCTTATGTAAGCTTCTCGCATTGTGAACGGCCATCACATCCCTGATACTTAATTTCTCATGAAACTTAATTTCTGTTTGAATTCCAGTCACGCGCGTTTTTGCTAGAAAAAAATCAATGTCTTGGGAGTTACTTTTTAAAGCTACATAAGGTTAAGGAACTCCAATATAGACAATTAATATCTAGATTTAAGAATGAAATGCGCAAATGAACAAGAATAATTTTTGTAAGAAATGCTTATTTGTAGAATCATTTGAAACAAAATATATGTATTAAGAGAAAATGTAAAAATAATTATCAGAAGTTATATTAATGGGTAATACATACTGGATAAATCATATTCACTTCTAAGTAACTACACTATTGTTTCAACATGCTTGAATTTATTAAAGGAGTAGATTAGAAAATGTACTATTTTTACATCTTAGTGAATATGACACACTTATTGTTAAAAGATGGGTTAAATAATTTCCATTTAACATAGAAATCGACTATCGAGTTAAGCAGAATGATTATCTATAATTAGGATGGATTCTCAATTTCTAATAAAAAAATACTAGAAATTGCAAACGGTAGGAATAGAATGTTAATGATCTATATATCCTAACTTTTTCCTCGTTCTCTAAAATTGTAGTATTTATAAACAAATCCCTTTTGATGGTCAATAGAAAATTATCTTAGGGATGTCTTTTTTCAATAAAAATAAATACGATTTTGTATCACTATTTGGTGTATAACATTGAATTAAAATATAATCTCAATGATCTAGGTAACGTTAATTTCAAATTTCGCATCATGTTTTAAAATTTATGTATACTTCAGTGTTCGAAACACCATTTGAAAGTCATACATCATGTATAGCAGTGTTTCCCAACTTTTTTTGGGAAAATTCTCCACCTAAGCCTTTCTAAAATTCCTATGAACCCATGTAATATTTTCATAATTTTTAATATTGAAAAACTGAAGTTTTCACTTAAAAAACTTAAATGATAGGTTTTAGAAAGGAATAATTAGGAAATTTTTAACGAAACACAATAAATTTTCAAAACGTAATGAAGAACTAAAATTAAATTCGAAATAATTTTAATAAAGATTTATCTATATAATTTAAATTTTTAATCCTTTCGCTTGATGCTTGCTGCCCAGAGATCTTATGTTAGGTTTTAATTTGGCTAACTTCAATCTCAAGTCTCCTCATTGAGTTATGTCCAAACGATTTCTCTTTTTTTTTTTTTTTTTTTTTTTTTTTTTTTTTTTTACCTGTAAATCATTTGCAGCATTAAATCTAAATTCAGCTAAATATGAAGACTGAAACAGTAACAACAGTTTTCTTGCGCATTTGATTGAATTGGGATAATTGATTTCTGTTTCATCACCATGCCATCTCTCTTTTTATATTAAATAAAGTTTTAACTGACTCATCATTTTGCATTTCTGTGAGTTCTTCTTGACACTGAATATTTGATATATCAGACAAATCAACTAACTTTGGCTCCATCATCCATGTTAGAAAATCAATTTGTTTTAAATCAGAAAATCCATATTTTTAATCAACCGATAGAATTTTCTGATGATCGACAATAACAAGTAAACCGTTACCTTTGTCTTCACATTTTTGGAACCAATAGAACTGTTCAAAGATTTTGTTAATACATTTTTGATATTACTAAATATGAGTAATGAAACTAAGTATCAACAAGAGTTTTATTTGTTCCTTGAAGTTGCTTATTTAATATATTTAGTTTTTCAAAGATATTGGCTAAATAACTCACAAATGCTTTACCATCAACTATTAACAGATATTTCATTTAAGGTTTCTTGCTTAAAATATCACTAAGAGTTTCAAACAGTTCCATAAATCTTTTTAAGCAGTTCCCTTCAGAGAGTCATCTTACTTCAGTTGTGAAGTAAAAGTCTTGCATAATCTACATTTTGTTCTTCACAAAATAATTTGGAGAGATGCTTCACATCTGGCATTAGATTTAATAGCATTGATACACTTTATTACTGAATGTAGTACTTTGTTTTGAACAGGTGAGATTATAGCTAAAAACAAGTTTTCCCTATGAATAACACAATGCACAAGAATCATTTCTGGATTCTCATCTTTCATCAATTTTAAGAAGTCATTTTTTTTTGCCCATCATATTAGGAGTATCATCTGCAGCACAAGATGTTATATTTTTCATTGGTATATTATTGGCATCTAAGTACTTTTTTAGTTTATTATATATATCTTTGGAAGTAGTGGTGCTTTCTAATCTTTTACAGACATATATCGTATTTTTCGACATATATCACGTCGAGTCCATTTTCGAATTGCCCCCTTAATAATTAAATTTGCCCCCCTGTGGAGCTTGGGCCCCACGTTGGGAAACACTGATGTATAGGGTATCACAAAAAAATCACTTACAAATTTTACATTCGGATCTATCACACTCTGAGGAAAATGTTTTATACTGTAAGCTGTGTTTAAAATCATACTGTGAGGTTTTGTTGCAGCATAAGGGAAATATATAAAAAATTATGTATAAATACATTGTAGAATTAAAATTCATTTTTAAAAATGTCAACGACTGTGGTAAAAGAAAATAATTTTTGGAATTAATGAACCAATTTCTTGAATAACAGCCTCCTCGAATTTAGATGAACCTGCTAGTTAAAAAGTTTCAAATTCCCTTATTCTGCTATCAAATGCGACTCAAAGATTGTTATTCTCGACCTCAATCCTATAAACGTGGAGATGCCTCTTTTTTGTAACGTGACATTCAAACATTCAAACACACTTACTATTTGTGGACACATCCTGTGTAAAATTTGTTCGCAACAATCTGATAGATTACCCTTTCGAGATTGAGAACTTGTATATAGAATCAAAGATTTTAATAATCTTTTTTCAATTAGATTTCTCTTAGAAAATAATAGCAAATGTATTTCTTTTTAATCATCAATCTACCATAGTGGATAAGTGGCTCTGGTTTTACCTGAAATCATACTTAAATATTTATCATAATAATTTTAACTAAAATTTTCAGAGGGAAAATTTTATTTTAAAATAAATAAGAAATTCTTCATTTTAACTCTGTATAATATAAATATGTTTAATAAGACGAAACTTTTTCTTTTTTATGTACACATAAAGAACTTTCTTATAAATTTATCTCTTGAAATTATTAGCCTGTAATTATGCTTCAGATTTTCCATTTATCAGAATTGCAATCTTTGCTCAGATCAAACAAAGATTTTCAATTGAAAGTGACAAAGAGAAATGAGGGATAATAGTGGTAATAATAAATCAGTGTTTCATGTAAGTTAATTTATATGTAGTTTAAATGCAATGTAAAAAACGCAAAATACAACCATAATTCAACTTCGCAAGAACAGTTTAATTTTATTTCACTGTCAATCATTATTTATACTGCTTTTTCACAGAATTTTTCTATATTAACGTAAATATAGAATTTTATTCTATCGCATTAATTTCCCAAATAGGTATGACTTAGTTTTGTATATTATTGCAATGGAATTATACACTTTCACATTAGTTATTAGTAAGAATATTCTTCAAGATATTACAAAATTTAAAATCACTAAAACTTTAATCCCAATCAACTCTCGAAGAGCTTCATTTTCCAATGTTCGAACTAAACATCAATTTAATGAAAGATCATTAGATCGTGAATGATAAAGTTATCTGTTAGTTTGTTTATCTGTCATATTATTATTAAGTTTCTACTACTTTACATTAAAAAATATACTATCTGTGTTAAAATCCCAATTTTTATGTACCTATGAATAACATTTTTTCAACATTTCGTATTTGCATTTATATTGGAAGTGAAACGCATACTTTCTTAATGAATCCTTCCTAAAAAGGGTTAGCTATACCTTTTATAGACTGTCAGAAAGATTCTTTAAGTAGACAGAT
Organism: Latrodectus geometricus; assembly: GCA_026290005.1. Lineage (NCBI taxonomy): Eukaryota > Metazoa > Arthropoda > Arachnida > Araneae > Theridiidae > Latrodectus > Latrodectus geometricus. Next base: position 126,817 of record JAPDSC010010341.1, on the reverse strand, counting down.
CAAAACGACGATAATCTATTTAAATCCCTGGTTATTAAATTAACTAAAATATTTCGCATTAGTGTCTTTTGTTTACCTAATGGTTTCATTTTATCCAGTGAATTAAGAGTAAACATACTTTCAAATATTGTAATCCTCTGACTGAGCATTTCCACGGGCAACTCAAAAGTAGCAAAATTTACTCCTCCAGCGATTTTCGCCGGCATCTAACTTCATTGCATCCCTCATTTTCACTCAGTAAAATGAATTATATTAAATATTAGCTTAATTTACGTTTGGAGCAAAAGAGGACGTTCTCTAAATTGCGGCATTTGAAGGTAGTATGTTTTACCGCTCTAACTTCTCTATGTTTGACGCCTTTTTCTAATCAGAAATTGCTGCTAGAAAATGTTCAGCGATTTACATTCCTGATGATTTATCAGATTCTGGAAGTGGTTTTAGTTATGATATTGATATAGATGCTTCCGAATGTTACTGAAATAGCGATGAATCTGATCATGATTCAATAAATTTGCAAAGCTTTATTATTATACTGGTAATTTTCTAATAAGAAAAAATGTATACTTCAATTCTCCAATATATATAAATTTAAAATATGTAAAAAATTACACAATTTTTGAAGTGATTTCTATCTACAAATTCAGCAGTCAGAGGGTTATTTGTAACAAAAAAACATTGAACTTTTCTGTAAAGAATTCATAACTCTTTTTAATTGTTTTCAACGTTTAATTCTGCAAATTGCATATTGATGGGTTCTTTACTGCATTTATGCATTCTAATGATGTGATTGGGAATAATTCTTATGTTGCTAAATTAAATTCGTCATAGATTTTATTTAAACATTAATGTAACTGCGAATAAACGTTGTCCGATAATCGGTATTTAGAGGGATTGCCATGTATTTAAAACAATATGCTGAATCCAAATTCTTAATTGTCCTTTCAAACTTATAAATTCAAACATATATACCTCAAAACGCAATATGTGTCGAAATCTTTCAAAAATTAGTTACTTGGATAGTAAAAATATTTTTCTAAGTTATCATTAATTTTTTATTATCACTGACAGCGGTGGTTATAGCAAAAGAAAAAAACCAAAAGTTTTTCATGTTATGTAAACAAAAAGAGGAATCACAAGCTTTAATGAAAGAGTTATGCTCGTATCTCTGACTAAATTAAAGAGAATATTTTAGTTTCCCAATGAAGAAAGGAGACTAATATTTTTAAATTTTATGAGTAATGGGCTTAAGAATTAATTTCATTCTGATTATTAAACTTTGAATACAGTATTGGGATCAATATTACTTCAGTATTCTAACAAAATTAAATAGTGTATTTTAAGTGGTTTAATTTAATCACTTTTTTTCATCAAACTTTATTTATTACATTGTCGTACTGCGTAAATTAAACACAATTTTTAACTAATAAATTATATTTGGTAAAACTTACAAAATAAGTATTTGAATACACTAAAGACTCTTTCGCAACAACAGAGTACAAATAGTTTTTATATTCGAATCTATATGTACATTAAGCCACTCTTAATGTCGGAACAGCTGCTGCTATATTCACTTAAATGCTGTTTATGTACATTTTTGTGAATATATCAGCAGCAGTTATGTTTATGTAATATAGTTGCCATGCCCTACTCAATAAAGCAATCTAAGGCGCCAGCTGGGGGAAAAATGCATTCCTATCTCAAATAAAACACAAGATAAAGAAAAAGTGATTTACAAAATCATGGAGCATTACAGATTTAGTACCAAAAGATACCTTGTAAACAATAATGTAAATGAATAGGACGATTAAAACGTGTGTGTGTGTTTTTTTTTCGTGATTTCCAACACTATGACGTCTCGAACCTTGAATTTAAGGAGAAATGATTAACTTTCAGGCAAAACATGGCACCGCAATGTAGCACAGTGGTATTTGTGATTCCAAATGTGTGTGCGAAGTGAATTGAAAAGTACCCTGGTTCAAACCCTAAGATTACTAAAGTCCCTGTATTGATACGACAACTCCACAAACATTTAAGCATCTTGAAAGATGTATTATATGTATTCTTTTCCAAAATGTCAAGCACCAATGTATGAAGAATGACGTTCAAATGGAGATCCAAACATGTAATGCAGCTGACAATTAAAAGTTTGAATATCTCAATAAGGGTATATTATTATAACTAATTATTCTTTTCTTCCTCAGATCGTTTCCTCAAGTCAGAGTCGGAAATCATGAAAAAAAATGCGCAAGAAATACTATTTTAAATGCTATCTTTGAACAATTTCATTTTAATTTGAAAACATTTGAAGAAAAAGAACTAAGAGACTAACATTTAAAAGTAATATAATTCAGAGAAATTTAAAATTCTTAGCAGTTTCTAAAATTCAATGCTGCATAATAAATTATGTGTTTCGTTTACTTTTTTCTTATCACTAGTAATTATAAAAAATTATTTTTAATATTGTAGTAAAATGAAATTCATTCACTATAGGGAAGATCTGATGAATGAACAGCGAGAACAATGGGCCTGGTACGCATCTTCTACCATATGCTTGATCGGAGGCTTGCTTCTAGGTACTGTTGGTGTCACCATGATCGTCATTGGTTTGAATACAACTGATAAATTGGAGGACCGAGTTTGGGAAGTTTCATTGCTCATCGTCGGTTGCGCCTTTTTGATCATCTTACTTGGAGCTATCGGTTGTGCTTATTCGAGAAGCCGTGACATCATCAGAAATCGAGAGCAAAGCATTATAAAATGCATTGCTTTTCACACTAGCATGGCTGAACTCCCGGATGGGACAAGCGTGCCACCTTGCTGTTCAAACTCGGAAGCTGTTAAAATATGGACCACTATCAATCCTCATTCAAGAATGGCTTGGAACTCAGAACTACCCGGACAATTGGAAGACGAAAAAGAAGGTGAAAAACCTACTAGTGCTTAAAATTCAGGATCTCTTTTTTTCTTCACTGTATCTATAATGTAAGACAACAATAACGAGCGCTCCAAGCAAATTTAATCCTAGCTTAAAAAAATAATTTGATTCATATTAAAATCAAATTCTAGTATTTTTAATTTTATGTTAATATTTGCCCTTATAATGTTGATTATCATGCTTAGGTGACTGAACTTAAAAATATAGAGTGATAAATATGATATAGAGAAATGCACACAATGCAGTTTACTTTATTTTATATGTAAAATTTTGATTTCTTAACTTCTTTTTTTTTAGCTAAGCATTGAAATTAATTTAAATAAGATTACTAAATAATTTTAATAAGATATTGATATAAAAATCAAGATTTAATTTCAATTTAAAATTGTTTTTAAAAATGTCTCCTTATTTTAAAAATGTTTATTTCATACTTTTTTTCATAAATATTTAAAAGAAAAAAACAAACGATTCAAATCAAAACACTTTGTCAAATTCTATCCAATTTTTTTAAAGGAGCAATATGTGATTATTTTTATGCATATTTTCGAAACGTATTTATTATTTTTATTCACTTAAAACATTTAAATAGCACAACATTCAACTTGGAAATTGCAACATTAGATTGATTTCTTGAAACAAGAATTTAAAAGATTCATGCGTTGGTACCACTGATAAAAGTAGTTCATACAAAAATTTGTTGAAAAATAACAATGTACTGTTTAAAACTCATAAATCAAAATGCTCCTTAAAAACTTTGTTATGACACAGCTAGAGCAAAAACAGGATTCAATAGCGAATAATAATGATGTTATTGAATACTTAAAGCGTGCTTATGTGCCCAAATGGGTCTTCAGATTAGCCTAAAATTTTTATTTTATATGTTTAACTTAACGTGTCCAGGATAGTTACTTCATAAAATCCTAAATTAAGACCAAATTTATAAGCCATGTTAGTCATGAAAAGGTGTCTTTTCTTTAAATATTTTTTGTGACGCCAATATATTTAAACAATAGACATAAATGGTACTTTAGATCTAAAAACAGAAATGAGCCTAAATTAGTATTTTTTTTAAATTCTCTATTAAGTCAAAATTTGAAAGCTAGGCTTTTCCAGAAGGATGTCAATTTATCTTAAATGTTACACCCTTTCTGAGGAGAGTTGTCTTTAGGAATAACTTATTGGAGCTGTGAGGTGGGAGACAACGCAAATGGCCACAAAATGTCCTGGTCGTATTGCTGAATAATTTCCGTCGAACCATCACTAGAAGTGCTTCAAAAATCAAAAGAAATGACGCTCCATACCAATACTCTAACAAATAAACCCATATATTAAGACAAGAAATATAAAACTAAAGAGTTGATTGTGGATTCTTCAAACTATCGAATCTTTGACGATGATCATATTTATGTAAGACGCTGAGACTAGTGCTTTACTCCAGTTTTTCATGTGAAACGATGCGCTACTTCACATCTTAATGCATCGATGTAAAGCGTTATTTGTTTTGATTTTTGGAATCCATGAAAAAATACAGCTGAATAATATGAGTATGTTCTGTTGTCATTTATATCACTTTTTAATATACTCCTCTTAATAGAAACTTTCCAAATAGGTAGTACTGAACTGCATTCTAAAAGCGTGCTACAAGTACATACAGAGAACTGAGATTTTGCCATGACCATCATAGCCCCCAAATTTAGTTTTAATCGAACATATAACAAATTTTATGCCTAGGACACTCAAACTTGGACATCCTATGTGATTTACTGTTCCAAAAACTTATTTTTCCTGATTGTAGACAAAATTACCTTGAGATTTCAATAGACTGTATGACATTGCACAAAATATTTCAGACTACATTTGCGCTTGAGTTTACGAAACAAAATACTAAAATCATCATTTCACTTGTGAACTTTTAAATAAAAAATCATTTTGTTCTGAATTTTCAATAACTAATTTGTATCACTGGTACCCCGAGCTGTAATTTTAACGATGAGTAAATAATTTTTAAAAATATAAATTAATAATCACACGCATTGTTACGTTCTTTGATTAGTTATTTTTTAGGAAGTAATTAAAGGAGCAAAATGTGTATAAATAAATCTAGAAAAGGCATAATTCCTTCACTTTATCATCTACATTTCATCAAGATCATAACATTTTCCACTGTGACATTTCTTTGTATCCTAGCTCTATATGCATTGTCTTAAGAGTAAGACACAATTGAATGAAGATTTTTATTCGCATAAACATGTGCATTTTTCCTAAGAAACATCATAATCTTCATGATCATTTGCAAATTCTTGATTTTAAAATGAGAAATGCTAATTTTTATGGTAATTTACTTGAGTCTGTTTAACAAACAATTCTTATTCTAGTGTAAAACTGAGTAATATAACAATATAATTAGACATAAAGCCTTGAAAATTAAACTAGATAACTTAAGATGCTTTACATATTCAATGAGTTTCTAAACAAAACTGATGAGCATTTTAAACTTATAAATCTATTAAAACCATGACAAAAAAATAAATCGAACATATACCAGTGAGTGATACTCTTTCGTACTAGAGATATTCAACATGTCTATTTTGAAAGTTCAATGTAAGAGTTCTTGCTTAAGTAATAACTTTGTTACTTAAACGTGAATAAACTTGCAGGTAATTCAAAATATATGATTTTATTAATGTTACGGCAAACATTGAGTTAATGCATTCGATATGGTAAAATAGTATATTGCTTCCTTATTTAAAGTTAATAACTTATATGCATTTTCAGTATTGTGAATATCTTCATCTTTTTAAAAATTGCAGTATGAAAAACAGTATTGCAACATGAAATTGCAGTATTAACTAATTAATGGATTTTAAAAATAACGTTCCTTTATGCATTTTAACGAAAAAAATTCCATTTGTTTCGCATTATAGAATTCTGTAATTATTATTTTAGTTTATTATTTTGCTACAGCAAATTATAACATTTATTTTTTTGCCACAACAAAAGCTAACCTTTTACAGTGCAATACAATATTATTGAATGTTTGGAAATTTGCCAGAAAGAAATAAAGTGCTACTTCTAATAACATATGACATATTTTAATGATTTAATTTTTTCATTAAAAAATACGAAGTATAGTTAACATAGTCTAACAAATATAGATTAAATTATTTAAATCTTGGTTACATATAAAGTTTTCTCAACGGAATTTTTTTTTATTTCCCTTCCTTATATCTATTAAGATAAATCATTTTGTTATAAAGGCAAAGATGATATCAGATGTGATATATCACATAACATATATTGATTGTATGATATTATAGTGATTTCAATCAATTTTTTTGTCATTGCTTGTACATGAGAACTTATATTTGTACAATAATTTATAAAAATTCAAATTGTATCAATTTCTAGTGTTTTCTATAATATTTTTATTTATTAGAATATCAGTTCAATATACTTATTAATATATTTTTAAAATCTCAACATGATCATATTTTGTATATAAAGGCATAAAAACATATAACCTCAAGAAAATATGCAATTACATTGTGTTACATTTTTCAAACAGAAATACCTGTCAGTGTTAATATATTTAATTCTATGACGTTTCTCTCTCTCAACAATTAAAGTTAACTTAACACCTTATGAATGACATTAATTTTAAATTTAGTGTTAAAATACATTACTCTCTTTAGTGTAAAGGTTGTACTGTGAGTTTTTTTTTTTGTACATAATTTTTATCTTCACAATTAATTAAAAATATATAAATTTACAGGTGTTATTTTTATTTCTTAATATCTGTAAATTGTATACATATTCGTGCAATAAAAACTTTGTAAAACGTATCTCTTTATTTGTCTGGATATAAAAATGTATACAGGAAATAATACAAACAACATTCGTGTTAAATTTTAAAAGTTCATATAATTAAAGTTAACTTTTATTATAATATAATGAATAAAATTTTGCTTTATTAGATAATCTTTATTTAACATATTTTACTCGTTGTATTATAAAAAGATAAAAAGAGCTTAAAAAGGCCAGAAAAAATTTAAAATGAAACTGATGGTATCCAACTGTGACACCTAAACACCAAGAAACTTATCGGAAAATATTTTCAGAAAAGTTGAAAAAAATTTTTTGAATCAAATACAAAAAAAAAAATAAATAATAAAAATAGGAATGAAAAAAACTATACAAAATATCAAATTTATCATTGGCTAATTTGCAAAAAAAAAAAAAATTATCTGAAATGTAACTTTTTTAAATACAATAAACAGTTTTAATTTTTTATTATATAATACTTAATGTTCATTTTATTTTACTCTTTATAATTATCGAAACTAAAAGAAACACAAAAGAACTAAAAGAAACACAAGTAGTTTTTTCTGCTCTTGCTTTAAAATAGAGAAATAAAGCCCAAACAACCATGAAGATCCACATGGCATCTAAGAGATATCTCGTAGTCATTTTATTGGATATCGTTTTATCTTTGAGATATCCACACGATATCCAAATATCTACGACATATCCACCAGTTATCCAAAGGGTCGCAGCAAATGGATGTCTGATGGATATTTGGATATTGTGACATCTAGTGGATGTAGCTTGGATAACCTTTGGATATGCGTTAGACATTCATTAGATATCTCAGAGATGTTTTGATATCCATATGCAATTAAATACGATGTCAAGGAGATATCTAAATGAAATCTGATTGGATGTTGTTTGGATATCTTTTTATTCTTCAGAACCTTTAAATTTTCGAAAAGTGAAATAGAATTGTAATACTCATAAAATTTTTTCTTTTTAAGTAAATGATAGTTTTTTGCAAAATATTTAATTTTTGTAAAACACATTCAAAATTAAAATTTTATTATATTGTCCATTTTTTTAAATTATATAGAAGTTTTTTCTCTCACACTTTATTGAAATCATGAAATAAGCAAAATTAAATTTCTAGAAAATATTGCTTATAATTCAAAAATAGTTTTTATAACATTATTTACTTACTGCTAGTTCTCCATTCTTTTTCTATTCATAATGGAAATACTTTTGACATCTATGTAAGGAAATTTTTATTTTTGAATGTAAAGATATTTTTGTTTACCCATAGTTTGGTTTGTCACTCAATGGTCATTTTTTGCACACCATAGCTTATGTTTACTCGTGGTAATAACCTTGTATCTAATAGCAAAACAGCATCACATGTTTGAATTTTCTTACAATAGATTTTAAAAAATTGCAGAAATGATTGAACCCGAATTTTTTTCTATATAAATATCAGTATTATAGTTCTATTAAAGAAAGGCAAATTCTCTTTTAATAGACCTAGTGTTAAAATATTTTAGGAAAAGACAAATGTGATCTATCCAATTGAAATAATGTATATAATTTTTTTTTTTTTTGAGTCCTTCAATGACAATTGACCTGAATGTTATCAACATACAAATCTAAGTAATCATAAATAAAATTAAACTTTCAAATTAAAAAATTACAGCTAGGTTTAATATGACTTGATATCTTTGTGTATTACTATTAAAAGTGTAGAAAACCTGGGTTTCAAAATGTGTGATTTATTTTGCCTTTTGTACCAAAGTTTTATGAAAGCTGCTTATTAACATTTAAGTATTTCAAACTCAGACATTTAAATTTTACTTTAAGAATCTTGACTCGTGAATCTCTAGTTTTAAAAACATGTTGACTTCCTTATTGCAATTTTTACATTAAAAAATATTATATTATCAGAGTAAGTTCATACAAAAATGCTATATTATTTATTATAAAAAAACTTTATGCTTATCTATTTTTCCATGTACATATTATTTGACAAATTTTTGTTTTCACTTTAATAAAAAAAACAAACTGAATGCAAATCATGTAGGAATGTCACAATCTGTTGGCTTCTTTTCCCCTTCATTTTTACTTATTATTTATTTCTACCTATTAAATGATGTAATTTTTATTCTGACAGATAAATCTAGTTAGTATGTACAATTGTAGTCTAAAGAGGATAAATTAATAAGGATTTAAACTCCATAATGAAGATTGCTTGGTTGAGTTTTCAGACGCAAGGTCTTAAAAAGGACACACTGTGCCAGCTCTATATGAAGAATAAGCATATCAGATACTTTTAATAGAACAATTCACCTATACAAATTTTGAATATTTAAAAATTATGTTTCATTAATTTTCGACCAAATACTAAGCAGTTTACATAAAAATAAAACCATATTAATGTTATATTAGAATCAATGAACAAGAAAGAGTATAGTGAAATAGCAATGTTTATTTTTACAAAAATTAAATAAGGGATTGAGAATTCTGATCAATAAAAATATGTTTGCTGCATCTTGCTTTGGCATGTCTCAACCAGTTTTTAATTGCTAACTCTATATCTGCATCAGTAATGGTTCCACTCACATAAGGATTTTTTTTTGGCAGCAGCTGTGGAAGAGAAAAAATATTTATTCAAAAATAATTAAAAATATGGACTAGATTTTTAGAATTCAGGTCCATTGTGTCAGGTTCATTCATAGTATGTAGCAGAATGCAGAGTTTTGCATCACTAAGCCTAGTTAAGGAAATAATTAAAATATGCTTAAAGTCTTTATGTAATAATTTATACAATTTTAGATGATCAAATTCTGTTATATACATTAAAATCAACTTAGAATTGTTTTCCTTTATAAATTAAGAAATACTATTTAAATAACAAAGCACATTACCTTTCAAACTAATAAGAGATGAATAATAGAGCAAATAAAATTAACAAATAAGATTGATATGGATAATCTTGGAGCATACAGAAAACTTTTTCCTGGGGTATATATCAGAATTACTATTACAGAAAACTGCATAAAATAATTCGCATAAATAATTAATCAAACATTCATTGGATAATTACTTTTTCCAATGATAATTTTGCTCAAAGGTTTTTATAAATAACCATCAAAGTAATTAAAAGTATAGCAAAGTTAAAGTAAAGTACAATTTAAATTTTAAAAGATCTGATATGGTAAAAAAATTTATAGTAACAATGATAAAAAATTCTAAACAAAGTACATTTATCAAATAAGTGAATTAATCTCTCTTTTTGATACCATGATTCTCCACCTACTCAGATGATAAATGAATATGAAAACAGTTTCTAAAATTATGTTCAATACACAGTTCATATTAGCATTGCATGTCTTGAAAGCGTTAGTAATGATTTATAGTCAAAATAAGAAGCATCAATTTAATTTAAGTCGATTCAAACATCAGGAAAATGATACTGAGAAGCTATTGACATACCAAATACAATTTCACATAATCTGAGACGAGAGAAAACTTCCTTTCCTTTTGCACCTATAATTTTGAGCTATAAAATCAGTTATCAATTTTTTCATAATACGTTTTACAGTTGAATCAACTGTGCGGCCACCACAGTCAGACATTCTAAGAATCTTTAGAAAAAAAAACCATTATAAATTTGATTTTTAAACATAAACTTTTACTCAGAATGGGAAAAAAAATATTACCAAACGATCTTTTATAGTTTCATCTTGCAAAGAGATTTCTATCTTCTGCAAATCTTCGCTTGAGTTAATAGGAAAGTTAACAGGTAGTTCAACAGATTTAAACTCTTGAAGATTTTGATGGTAGACAGTGTTTGCTAAAATAAAATAATTTTTAAAACAAAGAAATATATGCATATGGAATTTATACAGAATATTATGCTTACAGTTAATACATACCACACAATGTATTTAAAATTTCTTCTTGATTCTGGAGAATGAGTTTTTGGTTTGCTTTAATAGTAAATATTTCTTTTGTTAAAAGATGCAAAGCTGAAAGAAATTTTAATACATCAAAATGATGTTTCAAGAAAACTAATATGTTTTTATTAAATATATTTATATTTTACGTTTACCGATACTTTAAATTGAGTGCTATTAAATACACCGGGAAAGAAATGTACACATTTTATCTTATTTTAATGCAACTACAATTATTTTTAAATTTTGTTCTCGCACTTTTTTGTTTCATAATTTTGCAATATATAAACAGTTATTTACGAAACCATAGAAGTAATTAAATATATAAAAGTAAATATCTAAAATATAAAAAATACATAAAATTAATCATATTTTAATGATGGCAATGTAGAACATGTCAGACAAAAGCAAATATTTTTTCATTTATTATTAACCAAGAATTTATATTCAAAATGAACAGGTTTCAAATAAAAAAATAACTTTAGCAATACTGATCTTTATCAATATCCAGAGTTTCAAAAGATTTACTACAAGCAGTTTCAGATTGATTTGCTATAGGCATAGAGGAGTGTACATTGTCAATACCTTCTTGCCTGGATGAAGAAATTGAAGCTGGACTTATACGAGGGACAACAATGCCTGTTGTATCTGTAAATGTTAACCTCATTGTGTCATCGTCAGACTCTAACAGATGGGAAGGAAAAATGTTTCTTTTACCTTTCCCGCAGTCCTGATCTGATGTAAGATCAGACCAATCTTCAGCCTTTTTTAAGTGGTGACGAGCCAACTCAAAAGTCTCTAAAAAATTTGAAATTAAAATAATTGAAAAAAAATGATATAAGTCGTTCTTACAACAATGATTATAGTTAAAAATACTTTAACCAATAATGAATTTGTAAAATTTATATAAATGACTAATAACTTAACATTTGTACTTAAAAATAAATTCTCATCTATATAAAGGAGTAAAAATAAAATGGCTAATTATATTATTAAATAAATTATACTTAGTAAAATATATTAATGCTTATAATTAAATCATTTAAACCTGTCTTAAGTAATATTTATTAAACTATTAACTTAGTTAAAAAGGAAATTGCTTTTTTAATTTGGATAACATTAAAATAATTGCTCTAAAGAAGGATTATAGTAGTACAAATTGCCTAGAATGTGGATATAGTGAAGTAATTAAAAAATACAAGATAAAACCAAAGCGGTTTTAAAAATTAAAAATTGTTTTTTGATGAAAGAATATTTACTTACTATATTTACCAAGGATTCTAGCTTCATGGCAAATCCATTCATCACATGGCTTATGCAACTTCTTGACCAATTTTTGTGCACTGCTACCTTTAATTGGAGGCCAAAGACATCCATTTTCTCTCATCCATGTCAATGGCACAACTTTAATTTTATTGGTTTCGGTGAAATTAACAATGACAAAATTGCTGGGCATAATTTCTATTTTACTAACAATATACATATTTAGTTTATGTACATTAAAAGTAACTATAAAATTATTTAAAATAGCTTTCATTAATAATCTATTATAAACAATAATTTAAACTTGCTGTAAAATGCTTTAAATTACATACAATTAAAAAATGAACATAAATAATTTAATATTCATAACTTAATAGGAAAACTTTAAACCCATTTCCATGTTTAAGTGCAAGACATTTACAGTGTACATTTTTAATAGAGCAAATAAGATATGACGAAAGCATTTCGGCTGAACATATGCTTAAAGGCATTGATTTGCAAGGGTAGGTATAGACATTACTGCAATCAATAAACTTTCTGTAAATAATAAATATATTTCCATTAGATTTCTGAATAAAAATTTCAATTTTACATCCAGTACCATTTTTTAAATAACAAAAATTATTAGGCTCAAATATTGTAACACTAAAATCCTTAAATACAGCTTCTTTAAATTGTACACCTGTACAATCCTCCATTTGAATACCATCACAATGTTCTTTTAATAAATGCACATTATCTGATGCAATAGATTTTGATATGAATGAGAATTTTTTTTCTTCAATTCTATTAACCATTTGTTGTAATGGTTTGTCAGCTTTTCTTATCATTCGTTTAATAACACTCGTGAAATTTTCAGACTGAAATGCACTAAATAAATCAAGATGCCCAAAAATTTTTACATCTTCACTTATGTGAAGAAGACCATGAATATTGTATGAAACAAACTGTTTTCCTTAAAGATGAGAAAAACCTTCTACAAATGCTTTCAGCCACAATTCAGCATAAAGAAGAAGTGACAAAAAATTTTCTGAAACTAATATTTTAATTGAGTAATGCAAAAGTAAAAAATGTTCATACAAATCCTTTTTCTAAGACATTTTTTAACACAATTGGACCAGTATAAGGTAAGAATTGGCGAAACTCGGTTGCCTTCCAACGATCAAGTTCTCTTAAAGATTGAGGTTTACGGCTGAAATCATTGCAAATGCTGCTTCTCAAATCTAGTAAAGCTTGTGAAATATTTTCAACTTGATCAGCTAAAAATCTAAACTTTACACTTCCTTTTAACCATAACTTCAGGAGTTTTTTCATCGCACCTAAACAAACAAGATGCATATATTCATATGGCATTTGAGATACTGGACCAAAAGTTTTTATCTTTAACAAAATTGAATCACATTTATGATGTTCATCATTCATTGCTCGATTTCTGAAATTCGAGTCTGTTCGCTGAATAACATCAGTGTTTGGGAAACAAATTCTTTTTCTAAAGTACTTCTCAGGCTCAAAGCATTTATAGCAACTTGAATAACCCGAATGACTTTTTATGCATAGTATAAATACTCTTGCAGGTGCATCACAAACTATTCCTTTAAATGAAATTTTATACACTTTATTATGGATGCTGATTCCATTTGAAAGTAAAATATTTAACTCCTCAACAAAATCTTTCAAAAATTCGTTTGAATCTGAAGGCTTCTCATTAGAATGGAAAACACTAATCGGAAAAACACACGGACTCTTAAGCGAATAACTTAAAGATCCTAGAATTGGCCAAAACTGACTTCCTGAACTTTTTGATATAGGAAGACCATCAACATTAACTAATAATTGTATTTCATCACCTGGAATGGAACATTGCTGAAAAATGTTTCTAATCCCCTCTTCAATACCAAAATGGTGGTATAATCCAGTGTATAAAGTTTTGATTTTTAGTTGTCTTGGTATTTTAAGTAAAGTGCGGGCATCACAAGGTAAATTGGAACCAAAAGGATAGTTCTTTAACAATTTAAGCAATTCATTTGTTGCAGAGTGTGATATATTGCTTATCACGGACCAATTTGCAAGGTCTTTTCGTAAATCAGAACCATTTTGGAATTTGGATTTTACCAAACTTTCAGGTAATAAAGACTCCTCATCGGATGATTCGGACACTAAGAATTCATTAGATCCTTTGAAACTGCAAATGAAAAGCTTTTTAACTCATTTATGTTTTTAACTCCTGTATACCACAACGTGTTTTGTATGAATTTACTGCTTGCTTAACTGCTTACAGGAGGTTTGTCATATACAATACACATTAAAAATTTGTTGCCAACTGAAAAGTTTCTATTTACGCTAATGATGTTTCGTGTAAGAAAGCGTAATGCTTAGCAACACGTTTCTGGCTAAAATAGAAGACGTCGTATAGCATACAGGGATAGAGGTATATCGTATTGCACTATTGCTGTTGGAATTCATCAAGATGATATGACTTACAAAATATAGAATCGGTGAGTTCAAGATCATAGAAACGACATGCTGGATCTGAGAAGCCAGATCATAAACAGTCGAAAAGACACATATTGCCTGCATGGCTTAGTGGACCGTACAGCTATAAAACGAGGGATCGTTTTCAAAGCAACACATACCTGCACGAATATAGTTCGACTTTTGTAGTAGCATGAACAGTCAGATCGGCGATAGTGGCTTCGGCTATCTTTGACGCTACACCACAGACTGAATCTCCTTCAGTGGTGAGATCAATAAATTTGAATGCGGGGATGATATGATGTCGTGTTTTCAAATGAATCTATGCTCTACTCTTACAGCATCATGATGTCCGTATAACTGTTTGAGTGGAATGTAGATAACGAATACTACCAACGTGTATTTTATATAGTTATACCGCTCTATCACCAGAAATGGAAGCATGGAATGCCATTAAATACATGTCTCAGTGACCTCTTGTTCGTTAGGGCCGAGGTGGCCTGGTTTGTTAGGCTGATCATTCTGGTTATCACAAGGTAGTGAGTGAATTCCGACCCAACCAAAAATCGTCGTATTCGCTAATGGTGGTTGGAGCATGTTAAATATGACGCAATCGCAATGTCTTCCATGCGGAATGTTACCTCTGGCTGTGGCTGGCCCATATATTGGGAGTTTTCTCTTTGGTCCGTGCTTCTAAATTACGAAGACTCCCATATGGCCGCTTCCAACTGGAAGAGCCCATCTCAGGACTAAGTACAGGAAAGCACGCTGGAGCAAAATCTTGTTCGCATTGATGGGACTTTGAATAATAATCGCTATATTTTTGTTGTGTTAAGACCTGTAGGATGTTCAAGCCCTGTGAAATGCTATATTTCACTATGATGATGTAGATCACGTTTCCGGTAGTGTACCCTTAATACAAAAAATATTCAGCTAAATTCCAGGCATCCACATAGCGAGATCATTTGCCAATCGAAGAGGTTTAATCAATGGTTGTCGGCAGTTGTATGGGCAGTTGTACCTGTATATGCAATCCAGCCTTTGAGTTAATGCACAAGTGTTGTTATTGCTGCTAGAGATAGTTGTTTTGTATACCGATATCTCAGTACCTTGCTTCTAAATTTCTTCAAAATTTTATCACTAGTTATTTCCTGTATAATGTTATTTCCAGTATAATGTTTGTCCAATATTTTATTTGAATTCCTTTGGAGTAACAGTTTTAAGAGCAAGTACACAGTATATTAAATTACTTCCGTATTATAGAAGAAATAATATGAGTGAAATCAGCATTAAATCGGATAATTCTTCGATATTTATCTTAGAGGCTTAGGTTTTAAAATACTTCAATTTTGTCGATGTCTAAAAAAAAAAAAGAGGGGGGGGGCTTTTTCTGATTTTTGTTGAAATTGCTTAAATCAGTTAGTCATCTTTTTACTGAAGGTTTCTTAGTTTGTCAAATCTTTGGGTTGTTAATTAGATTTTCTGCTTTAGAGCTAGTAAATAACAATCTCATTAATTTCCTAAATAAAAGAAAATTGTGGAAAAAAATATTTCATAAAATGTCAATGAAAATCTTTGAAAATAGTTATCTTGTTGAGAAAATAAATGCTTAGAAAAAGAGAGAGAGAGAATCGCTGTACATATTTATTGTACTCCAACTCTAACATTTTTATTAGCTTAATACAATTCCTTATTGTCTGTTTGAAAAGTACAAAAAACATGCTAAATTTAATACTTTTTTTCAAGAACTATTTTAAATCTATATTGGAAATTGGTAAATAAAAGTATTGTCCTTTTTACTGCTTAGTTGATCCAAAACTTGTAACTCTTCATGTTGAGGGATTAGTAGAAGTACCTCAAATAAATGTATGTTCACAAAGTTCAATAGAGTGCCTCATTCTGCGAAATATTTACTTCTATCGCATTTTTAAACAAATTTGCTAATTTATACTCAACATCCATTGTATTCACTGAACACTATCGTATGGTTATTATCAAAATAATAAAGATCAGTTTTAAAATAAACTGCGATACATATAGTTCAACACTTTCAACTGTCAAAGTGGTTGGTTGGTTGGTTGGTTGGTTGGTTGGTTGGTTGGGTTTTATGGCGCAAGGTCCAAAAAGGACAACAACAACTGTCAACGTGAAACAATGAAACTCAATGCCAACAATAAATTGTGAAAAACCATGACAATCGATAAACGAAAAAATCAGTGAAAAGCAATCCAAAAATAATGAAGTTTGCATAAAACGAGCTAAAATAATGAAACATCTTTTATAATCAATATAAAAAACATGATTCCTAGCGCTATTAGAGAGCTTAAGAAAAACATCATAGAATAAAGTTTATAATACCAAGAGAATATGAATCAATAAGAATGATTAAAATTATTTAATTCATAATATCTGAATACAATTTTCTATAGAAAATCACTGAGTAATACCTCCCAATAGCAGAAAAATCAACAAAAAAGCATTTATCTTAAGTTCGATTGAAGGTAACTATTTTACTTCTAATCACCAGAAGACAAAACAGCATTAATATCAAGGAACAAATTTAAAAGATAATCCCACACAATCAATTACTGATAAATATCAAAATAGTAACAGCTATGAGTAGTATAAAAATGCCGATTCCAGGACAGTGGAGCGTGGAGCAAGGTGGAGGGAGGAGGGGAGTGGTGGAGAAGGGAGGGGAGGGGAGGGAAGGAGAGTAGTGGAGAGGGGATGGTAAAGGGGGTTGAAATCGAGTTGGGTTGTACTTCTCCTTCTTTAAGTTGCGTTGTGTATTCCTAAATGTTGAGTTGTCTAACTCCTGCTTGTAATAATTTTGAAGTTACTATTATTTTAGTGGCAACGTTGATTTTATTTTAGCTAGTGGCAACCGCTCAAATACATGTTTAATCTTTAATGATCAGGATGTACCTTGCAGAATCAAATTTTATGTTCGGCCACCCCTTTCCCTGCTTGTTTGGGAATATTACTATTTATATCTATAGTTGCCTATGGGCTTTAGGTTCAAATTCCCCCAATGCCTTTAGGCAGCTCTTTCACTCCTTAATCCTTCCGCATGCAGAGTGTTACGTTATTTCTTTCCAGCCTATGAAATTACTCAAAGAAAGTGATGTCATGACTTTTAACCAATAGTCAGTTAGTTAAAAAAATAGTTCTTAAGCATGTTTGAGTTTTATAATTCGTATTTGCCATTTCTCTTTTGGATACATACCGTTTACCATTTCGTTCTGCTAAGAAAGAAATTTTTCTTTAAGAATTAAATTTATTCTTAGTTTAAATTTGTGCATTTTGATTCTTCATCAGCTTCTGTTGATTTATGGTATGCGGCATTTTATTTAATATTGCATGATAACATTCATTTACATTATTTGATTTAATCAGTTGAAGTGACTCTAAGAAATTCTCTTTATTTTGTGAAGTGTATAACTCGTTGTCAAAAATCACGTATTATAGGATTTCTTTTTTAAAAAATGAAATAATTTTCGTAATGAACAGTGAATTAGTGTCAACCAAACTGATTTAATGAGTGCATTTATTTAGCCGAAAGGTTATAGTAGCGTGATATTTAGTTCCAAGTACTTTATAAAACTGCATTTTACTTTTTTATAAAAATTGAACCCAATTGCGAAGACAAAAATATACAATTTTAATTAAAAAAAAGGTCATTTATTTTTTATTTTAATAATGGATTCCGATGAAGAATTCTTTAATAATACAGAATTTCCATTGAACACCCAAATTAAAACATTAATGGATTTCGCTGATATAAATTTTGATTCGACATTTCGAGAAGATGAAGGGATGTTTAAATGCTCAATATGCTCTGCAGAATTTACATGCTTAAGAAATTTAAAACGGCATAAAATGTCTAAGCATGAAAGCAATAATAATAATATTTGCGATAACTGTGGAAAACGTTTTTCACGATCTGATGCTCTTAAACGTCATCAAAAGGGTCTTATATGTACCAATTTAAAAAGAAAGATTAATTCTAGTAAAGGCCAACGACAGAAAATTCAATGCACCTTAATTTCAACAAACAATTCTGCTTCAACTACATCAGTACCATCGACCTCTGCGCAATCCACTAATGTAAAATATGGAAAAAGAATTTTAAATACATTTCAAGAGCACGTCATTTATCCTACTCATGCAAATGAGAAAGACCTAAAAGTTTTTTTTACTAAATGCAGAAGTAGAAACTGAGAGTGTTATTAAAAACGAAGCTCGCTCTCACCATGGTATTAAATGGTATACCAATACGAAAATTAAATTTATGAGGAATAAAATTGGAGAAGAGGATGAAATGTGCATATCTTTCTTTCGTTCAAAATGTATAAAAACTTTAGAAGGTGATGAAGTAACCTCCTTTATCAATGAGGCATTTTCAAAAATATATTCCTCTTTTGAAAAGTTTATGGAACGTGGCAGTGGTTGGGTACTTGATAAAATTCAATTTCTTGAATTAAGGACATGCATTTATGAACCACTTGTAGGAAATTCTTATTTACCATTACCACCCTCCATTGCTAAAAAAAATGCTGTAATTAATATAAAAAATAACGATCAAAAGTGTTTTTTATGGAGCATTTTAGCTTCTCTTCACCCCGCAGAAAATCATGCAGAGTGCATTACACATTATGAACAATATGAAGGAGAATTAAATGTTGAGGGTATCACTTTTCCTATACCAATAAATAAAATCACCCAATTTGAAAAAAATAATAAAATTTCAGTAAATGTTTTTGGTTGGGAAAAAGAAGTTTTCCCCCTTCGAATAACTACAGCAAAATTTGATAAACATGTCAATCTTATTTTAATTTCTGATAATGATCAAAACCATTATTGTCTGATTAAAAATATGAGTCGTTTGCTTGGGGACTTATCAAATCACCAACATGAATCATTTTACTGCAATTATTGCTTGCACCGTTTTGCCCAGAAAGATACGCTTGATGCTCATGTTGAAGTATGTGAACCGAACGGTCCACAAAAAATAAAAATGCCCACAGAGGAAAATAAATTTTTACAATTTCAGAATTTTCATCATCAGCTTACCATATACTATACATGCAGACTTCGAATGCATTCTCCCAGAAATTCCTACTTGCATGCCAGAGGAGAAGAAATCTTTCTCCACATCAATTTCTTCTCATGTACCATGTGGATATGCATATGTCGTTGTGGACTCAAAAGAAAAATTATTTTAGCCACCAAAAATTTATCGGGGTGAAAAAACTGTTGAATTATTTTTAACAGACGTATTCCAGCTTGAGGAAACATTAACGAAAATTATCACGAAGAATACTCCAATTATAATGTCAAAACAAGATGAGAATAATTTCGCGAAAGCTGAAATATGTCATATATGTGAGAAAGCTCTTAAAAATGATAAGGTCCGTGATCACGATCATATGACTGGTGAATACAGAGATGCAGCACATAATCAATGTAACTTAAAATTTAAAATTGAAAAGTTTATCCTAGTAATATTTCATAGTCTTCGAGGTTATGATTGTCATTTAATAATGAAGTCGGTTGGGAAGTTTAAGGATAAATCTATTAAATGCATCCCAACCAATTCTGAAAAATACATATCCTTTTCAATAATTAATCTAAGATTTTTAGATTCCCTACAATTTTTAAATGCTTCTCTAGAAAAACTTGCCGAAGCTTTACCCAAAAACAACTTCTCTCTTTCTACTTCTTATTTTGGTGATAATGCAGAACTTTTACTAAAAAATGGTTGTTACCCTTATGAATATTTTAATTCTTTTGAGAAATTTAAAGAAACGACCCTACCACCGAAAGAATGTTTTCACAGTAGTTTAAGTGAAGAAGACTTATCAGAAGAAGAATGTGAAAGAGTAAAAAAACTAAGGGAAATATTTAATTTAAAAACCCAAGGCGACTATCATAACCTCTATATTTTAAGAGATGTTTTTATACTAGCAGACGTATTTCAAAATTTTAGAAATGTTTGTCAAAGTTTCTATAACTTAGACCCTTGCCATTCATTTACAGCACCAGGGTTAGCATGGCAAGCATGTCTTAAAATGACTGGTGTAAAATTAGAACTTTTAACAGATCCAGACATGTATCTGTTAGTAGAAAAAGGAATCAGAGGTGGTATTGCAATGATAAATCATCGATACAGTAAAGCAAACAATCCTTTTCTTGATTCAAACGATTATGTTCCACAGAAACCAAATAAATATATTCTTTATTTGGATGCGAATAATCTGTACGGTTGGGCGATGTCGCAGTACTTACCGGCTGGAAATTTTGAATGGATCGAGCCACCTAGTATTGATTTCCTAAGCATATCAGATGAATCAGAAATAGGTTACATATTAGAAGTGGATTTGGAGTACCCTTCTGAACTCCACGATCTGCACAATTGCTATCCATTGGCACCCGAGAAAATGAATATGCATAAAATAGTAACATCGGACTATTAAAAAAACCTGGCTAAATTATTTAATATGAAGACTCCCAAAGTAGAAAAATTAGTTCCAAATTTAATGTCTAAAAAAATTACGTTATTCATTATTGAAACCTAAAACTTTATGTTGCTCTTGGACTGAAAGTAATTAGAATTCACAGAATTTTAAAATTCAAGCAAAGTCCATGGGTGAAGAAATTTATTGAATTTAATACTGAGCAAAGAAAAATTGCAAAGAGTAATTTTGAAAAAGATCTTTTTAAATTACTAAATAATTCCGTATTCGGAAATACTATGGAAAATTTAAGAAACCGAACGAAAATAGATTTAGTACAAACAGAAAAAAAAGCAAAAAAATTAGTAGCTTCTCCATCATTTCATGCTTTTAAGTGTTTTGAAAATGACTTGGTGGCAGTAGAAAGAAATATCACATCACTTTTACTGAATAGACCAATATATATCGGTTTTAGTATTTTAGACATTTCGAAAATATTAATGTTTGATTTTCACTACAATTTTATTAAAGAAAAATATGGAAGCAAGGCCTTGTTGCTTTTTACGGACACGGATTCCTTGTGTTTCGAGATAGAAACAGGAAATATATATGAAGATCTGAAGAATAATATCCATTTATTTGATACTTCAGACTATCCTAAAGACCATTATTTACATAGTGACATAAATAAAAAAGTGTTAGGTAAGATGAAATTAATGGAGAAATAATTACAGAGTTTGTTGGCTTAAAAGCAAAAATGTACCCACTAAAGACCAAGACGATTGAGAAAAAACTGTTAAGGGTGTACCGAAAAGTATTCTTAAAAAAAAATTGAACAAGAAAATTATAAGAGATGTTTATTCTTGAAGCACAGAGATCATGCTGTCTTCAAGCGAATTGAGAGCAAATCTCACAATATCCAAACCGTGCAGGGTAATAAAATTTCTCTGTGTCCTTTTGATGATAAAAGATTTATTCTTGATGACGGGATAACAACTTTAGCACATGGGCATTACGACATTACTAATAAAACAAGATTAAAGCAGAAGAAAATTATGATCAATTAAGTAATAAAGTTAATTAAATTAAAAATTAGTGAAAAAAAGAGGATTAGGGCTCTTGGCGAACCTCTATAAAAAAACGCATCGTGATTCCTACCCCTTGGGTGATGTGGAAACGGAATCCTTAAAAGTTTTATGAATCTAAATATCTCATCATTCGACATGGAGTTTCCATATTTGAAACACCCTTTCTCCTTGTTAATCTGTGGCCCATCAAACAGTGGGAAAACTTATTTCGTTAAGTGAATTTTAAATTCTAATATTATCAAACCAAAGCCATCCAAAACCATCTGGTGTTGTGTTGTATACCAAAATGCATTCAATGAAATGACAGGCGTAGAATTTGTTGAAGGATTATCCTCCAATATTCATGATCTGACTGATTCGTTAATAGTTATTGATTACTTAATGTCGGAATTAGGCAATGATAAAACTCTATCTAATATATTTACTAAAGGAAGTCACCATAAAAATCTGTCTATCATTTTTATTGTTCAAAATATATTTCATAAAGGAAAAGAAATGCGAAACATTTCTTTAAATTCTTCATACATGTGCTGTTTTAAAAATATTCCGGATAAAATGCAAATTGTATGTCTTGCTAAGCAAATGTATCCATCCAAACCAAAATATTTCATGAAGAGTTTTGAAGATGCTACAACTCCAGCCTATGGGTATTTATTCATTGATTTAAAACCTGATATAGATGAGAGTCTGCGCTTGCGCAGTGGTATTTTTCCAGGTGATAAACAGGTTGTCTACTTACCACGATAGACATTCTCTTTCCTGATTTCGTTGAATATACATGGCTCTTGTTATCGATTTTGAGGGGTTTGTAGTGAAACCCAATTTTTTTATCATAAAAGAATTAGCTTTTTGTACGGTAGAAAGTAAAAATACTGGTCACTACATTTTCCTACCTCCCAAGAAGTATTTTCCAAAGAAATATATTCCTATTTTTTCATTGGTGGAGCACAATTTGCACCGCCTACCATGGAAGTATGGGGAAGTTAAATATGAAAAACTTGAATACATACTGCATTCTTTGATAGAAAATCATACTGAAATTTATGTAATGGGATTAGAAAAAAAGATTTTTTTGGAAAATATTTTACATTGTAAAATTCACAATTTGGAAGATTTCGACTGTCCAAAAGTTGAGCAACTACCTAAACATTTTGAAAAATGTCAATTACATCCGTTGAATTTCAAACACTGTGCTTTATTAAAAGCTATTACATTTAGGAATTATATTAAAGAGCTTAGATCCCAAAACAAACTTCATTTTAGTTAAATATGTCTGCGAAGAAACATGCTGAATTTCTGAAGCTGTTAACTAAAAGCAGTGAAAAGCGAAACTTTTTAAAAAAGAGCTCCAATTCAGAAATTAAATCTGTTTGTGAATGAATAGTTAATGTTTTGAGAGGGAATGTGAAACTGTCCAAAAATAAAAAAATTAAACTTATTCCTTTCAAAAAAGTTATTCGTCAACTCGGGGAAAAGTCCGTCCCACTGTACAAAAAAAGAAGAATACTACTCCAAAAGGGATAAGGTTTTTTAAGTTTTCTTTTACCAGCTGTAGTAACAGCTCTATTGTTAACCTTATCATTCATTTGATTAGACACAGGAAAGTGAAACCTGCAGGATTTCAAATGTTCTACGATGCACTGTTAAAAAATAATTTTTCTATGTCGAATGTAAAGAATAAATTTTTGAAAAAACATATAATGTATGCCAAACCAATGACTTGGATAAGTTTGTAATTTATTTTTGAGGAAATAATAAAACTAAATATTGAAAAAAAATGCTTGTATTCATGCATTTTATATATTTATTTACATTATAATAATTTTTGAAATCATTAAAAATCATCCATTTGAGTTAACAGATAGATGATTCTCTGCAATTTTTTTTTTCATTTTTTAATGTACATTTAATAAAAAATTTCTAAGAAAAGACACATATGTAGGAAATTTTTTTTTTCAACTTCTAAAAATCATATTTACACCATACCTTTTTTTAAAATAGCTATACATTCGAAAATCATTTTTCTTAGTTTTACACATTTCTTGCAGCAAATATCTCAGAGTAAATCCCTGACTTCGTTTTATAATGAAAAATATACAATACTGTCCACATACATTTGAAGTAATACTTTGAAGGGGGCATTCATTCCATTCCACTGCTTGAAATTGTTTGGCATAATTTGATATATATGGCTCATAATAATAAGGTAAAAGTCCAAAAGAATAAAAAAGTTCCAATTTTCGCTTATTTTGTATAAACATAGCTAGCCAATGATAACCTTCCTTATCATGAGTATCAACTATAGACATATTGTATTAACAACTATAGACATATTGTCCTTTACTTGTGGAAGCTGATGTGCTGGAAACACCCCAGAGAAATGACGTGATGTATAACTATTTCCAGTTAAAATCTGCTGTATTTACGAAGCATATATTAGTTACCAAAGTCGAATAATATATTTCTAGACTTATTGATTTCAATTAAGGATTCGAATTCTGCAAAAACTATAAACGAGATGGTCTGTTTTAACGGTTTTACAAATTTGCTTCTATCCTTAAATTGCTATGACGAATTAGATTTAAATGTTCTCCTTCGCAAAGATCAGGAGACAAGTCAAATAAAAATAGTGCATATCCTTTTGCAAAATCATCTCTTGAAATAAATAAGCCATCTTTGTTTAAAAATAAGTTTTGATATGCTCTTAGGTATCCTTCATTTTCAAAATCCAATTCTAAAGGCTGATGAGGAACTGGTTGACCATCCATGTACACTCCCAGGAAATTCATAAAGTAGTGTTTGAAGTCAAAGGGAGTTGTCGTGTAGTCTCCATTAAATACATCGTTATCAACACAAGCTGATACCAATCTTTTAGGCATTTGTCCGGTGAAAACATTATCTTGGACGAATGAATAACTAGATTTTGGAACAGATAAGGCTTTGCAAATAACTCTGTTAATGGGATACTTTGCAGTGGATTTTTCTAAAGCTTTCCCATGAGCAAGTATTATAGCGGGATTAACACGTACTTTCCTTACAAATAACGATACATGATCAAATACCACTTTATAATCACCAATACCCATTAAGCAGAATTCAGGTTTGCTTCTGATTAATTTCACTTTTAAATCTACTAAATTGAGTAATAGTCTGTCTTGATTAAATAAATCAACGTGAAATCTCCCAACCATATCAACTGTTGTGCTTTTTTTAAATAATGCAGCTCTTTTACTAAATCCTTCACTACTTTCAGACACTTTTTCATCATCATGTGCATTCATTCGACCAGCTGTATCCTTATAATAAATTTCTGATGTCAGGCTAGAAGTTTTACTGTCATATCCATGGTTCAATAAAGTTTCTATGATTGCTCTATAAGCATACGTGTTATTACTTGAAGAAATTATTCTTTCATTTAAACTGATATCCACTTGAGAAAAGAGAGATTGTAAAAATAGATTTACAGGTCCTACTTTATCACCATCAGATAAGGAATTACCATCTCTTTTAACAATCTTTGCTTTCACATATATTTGAGTCTAAGACAAATCTAGATAATCTTCTCCATTTCCAGATATAAGAAATTCAATAGGTCCACTGTCTGAAATGTTTGCAATTGGATGGAATTGGACCCAATGCCCTTTTTCAATAACAGTTTGAGTTGGTGGTAGAGAAAATAAATTTAATTCTGATTTCGTACATTCAGGTGAATTCTTCAAAAGAAAAGTCATTTTTACGGATCAAATATATCACGTCCTTTTACTCTCTTAGTCTTCTGGGAAATGTTACGCTTTTGAATTTTACGTTTTCTTTTATAGCTTTTTCCATGACCTAGCATATCATTGACTTTACGAATTACTTTTATCGCTAGATTTTTACCAGCTACTTTAGCTCTTAATTCAGACTTTTGGAAATTTTGGCCTTCAATTATATCATTTTCTATTTGAGCTCCAGTTTTCAACACTTCTTTTCCAACCACTTTTGCTCCACGAGACAAAAATGGTAATGCTGAGCGGAATAAATTTTTAAACCAGCCTCCAATTCCATAGCCTCTTTGTAATGATTGTCTTCTAAAGTAGGGAAATCCACTTCCTGTTTAATTGGAATAATAATCCTCGATTTGTTTCACACAACACTCGTATGGGACATACATATTCTTCAAAATGCAACAACTAAATGAGAAAATCTTCTATAATGTAATATATTTTAAACTATTTGCTTCATTCGAAAATGTTTTATGACTATAACTCTTCCTCTTTCAAATGGTACTAACTCACCATTATAGAGCTTTAAACTACTTTCAATTGTCTGAAAATTTTGACGAATAATTGGAATATAATGTGGACGTTTAAAATGAGCATTTATATTTTCACCATCTTTTCCCTCTACTTTCACTATTTTCAGAAGTGGAGCAAGAATGTCCCCAACAATTTGAGGCTCCACTAAATCACCGTATAAATAAAAAACTGGAAATGAAGCAGTAGGATCAGCGATATATGGACTTTCATTGATTCCACTATATTCATCGGCATCATAACCAAGTAACTGCGCAATTCCTTTGTGAAGCACAACCTTTACTTTATCCATATTTTTAATTTTAACTCTTTTAGTGACACTGTTATAGGATAATTCAAGTTTATTTTTATGTGATGGTATGTGCATTGCTTTAATAATATCGGGAAGGTGTTCATAGCAACCTGGAGGTATTCTGCGACCAACTAACTTACCATCACCTAAATCAAAACCAAATAAATTGTTATCATTTCGTATGTTATACCAAGTATGAGGATATATTAGATCAACTAATCCAATTTCCCATTCCCCATTTAGAGTTATTGGAAAGGGGAATTGTGTTGTGAAATGAGAGATTTTATTTTCTGGAAAAAAGTTCATAGAACTGTCCCTAACTAGCGTCACGTAAAAAGACATCCTCTAGACTGAGAAACGTATAATAGATAACATCTTTTTATATTATTTGGAGATCATGTACCCAAGTGTTGAATTTTTCAGGGTAACCTTGGAACTTGACATAATATTCCTTTCTTCCATGTTTCGTCCTCGTTTTTAAAATTTTCTCGACTGCATAATAGCCAGAATCCGATACTCTCTGGAGTTCATATTCATAAAATGTACCTTTCATAACTTCTCCTAATAGATCTTTCAATTTATACACGATAGGATTTATGTTGATAATTTCATAAATGGTAAATATTTCTGTCGTCCAGTTTTGCTCGTAGCCTTTCTCAAAAAGTAATTTTTCTCTGCTGATTCTTACTTTATCTCCAATCTTTAGCTTTGGTTTATTATTTACAGTTAATTTTTATCCATATAAAACTTTCCAAATTTCTTTTTCATTTTCTTTCGTCACAGATGTAGGAGTTGTCTGAATACTACGATGCCATGTATGATTGTAACTGTTCACTAAGTCGTTGATTACATTAATATAGCACTTAGTATTATATTCTGTAAAGTACTTCCACATTTTTGTTTTTAATGTTCTGTTAAAACGTTCTATAACAGAAGCTTTAGTGATATTATTTGTAGTGAAAAAGCCAATTCTCATTCTTTTTAAATACCTCTGAATCAATTTATTTGTTAATTCTTTCCCTTCATCTGTTTGAATCTTGCAAGGAATTCTCTCTGAAAATACTTTTTTAAAAGCGAACAATATGGATTCAGCTTTTTTATCTTTTAAAGCAATAACCCAAGCATATTTTGAAAAGATATCAATGCAAGTCAATAAGTATTTGTAATTATTATCATACGCCGATAAGGATTGCATGTCAACTAAATCAGCTTGGAATTGTTTATTCATACCACTTACTAAGACTCTATTTCTAATGCATGATTTCTTTACAGGTTTGTGCAATGTATATGAAGATTTAATTTACAAAAAATCTTTAATTTTACGCTTAGAATATTTTTTATTAGTTGCACGATAAAGACTATCGATACCACCTAAGCTACCGGGGAGTTTTGGTGTTTTAAAAGCTAATTCAACTTCCATAATAAAATAAGTCTTAAAAGAAAAAAAAGGAAGTTTGTTTCACATTCAAAGCAAGATGAATAACTAAAAGAAATTTATTATTTACTAATATATATAGCAACTTTATATCAGAAAATATTTATCAAATTATATAAAAGCAAAGAGCTAAAAATTATAAAATTCATTTATATAATCTTAAAATAATATTAACTCTGTTGTGATGTTTAAAAGTAACTTGAGACAAATACAAAAAAAATTATTTTATTGTTAACAAATACGTACAGAAGTAGGATCAGATGCTATGTATAAATCCTTAGCATTCTTTAATAACATATTCATATTAAGTTTCAACAAAAAAGTTTTGGTTATATAGTTTACAAAATTTGCATTATGGTTTACATAGTCAAGAGCTAATTTTTCAAAGTCAATAGAAAACAATGCTAGTTGTTCATATTGAATGAGTCTATCATTATAATTCATCGTCAAACATTCATGACCAAGTTGATTTTCATAATTTAAAAGAACAACCGTAACAGGTAAACACATTTTTCATTTGTTCAGCTAAATGATTTTGAAGTAGTTCAGTTAATGATGTCGTAAGCGTCAACTCAACATCAGATTGTGGAATATTTGTTGATGACACAAGAGCTGTAGGAGACACCGGAGCTTAGTTTTTGACTCCTTTCAAAATTGAATAACGTAACAAACGATCGAGAAGGAGAGTTGTGACACATGTGGATATATCATTACGAATCCTTTATAAGTTTTCCCATTCATTTTAAGTCAGCAGGCAAATATCTGGTAGGAAACATCGGGAAAAGTCTTTCTTCACAAAATATCGTTGCAAAGATATGCTGAAAGAATTTTCAGCAGTAGTCACTGGTGCGATCAAAATACTGCCT
The DNA here is from genome assembly GCA_026290005.1 of Latrodectus geometricus. NCBI lineage: Eukaryota > Metazoa > Arthropoda > Arachnida > Araneae > Theridiidae > Latrodectus > Latrodectus geometricus. The sequence goes on along the minus strand of JAPDSC010010341.1, from coordinate 97,956 downwards.
CGCATTAACACAGGGCTAGATGTTGATGTAAAGTCAAATAAAAGAATATTCATTTCTTTAGTGAGGTATTCCCATACGCGTGGTGAAAGAGTTACCCCCATTGTAGTTGGCTGAAGATATCCAGATTCATGGCGTATATACTTCCGTAGATGGATGCGAACTTGGTTTGCAAAGTATGAAACAAAGACGAAATTTTCTCCTCCCAGGTGAAAATAATTGGGTGGAAATTTAGGTGTAATTTCATCTTCATGAACTTTCACTTCATCATCAAAACGAAGCTTTTTAACACAGGATGGCTTATCAAAATTAGACACTCTTTTCATTGACATATTTGACTAAAAATTTAATGCGAACTAAGAAATCGATTTCTTTCTTAACGAAAACAGAAGGAAAGTAGTTAGGAATCCACAAGAGAAATGGCAAGTATAAAAGTAATCCTCATCTGAGTTTAAGAACTATATTTTATTTATCAACTCTTCATTGGTTAAAAGGTATGACATCCCTCTCTTCTTTATCATCTCATTGGTTAAAATATAATAATGTAACATTACGCCAGCGGAAGGAAAAAAAGGAGTAAAATGGTTATCTACGAGCATTGGAGTCAGGTTTTACAAGTTAAATCAAGATCGTGCAAGAAATATCCTGTTCATACAAGATTAAATATGTATTTGAGTGGTTGCCACTGGCTTAAATAAAATCAACGTTGCCATCGTAGCTAACTTAATTTTTATACATCAAGATGTAAATAACTACGCTTGTAAATATTTCATATTTTAACGCAATTAGTTTCACTATTCAAATAATTCTAGTTTTTAAAACTAATACAAGTAGGAGTCAAACAACTCAACTTGTAATTCATATGAAATTTACCTATTTTAAGTTTCAGTTATTATTGTTGTCACTCAGAAGTAAGATTAGTGTAGCCCCTCAAATAATTGTAATTTCAAAATTATTAAAAGCAGGAGTTAAACAACTCAACATTTAGGAGTAGACAACTCAACTTGTAACAATTTTGAATTTCAACTATTAGTGTTGTCACTCAGTTTTAATATTAATGTTGCCACTCAAATAATAGTAACTTCAAAACTATTACAAGCAGGAGTTAGACAACTCAACATTTAGGAATATACAACTCAACTTGAAGAAGGAGCAGTACAACCAACTCGAATACAACCCCCTTTACCATCCCCTCTCCACTTCTCCTCCAGCACTCCCCTCCTCCCTCCACCTTGCTCCACTGTCCTGGAATCGGCATTTTTATACTACTGCTATGCAGAAAACATTAGAGCAGCAATCAATTTTTGAAAGTCAAATAATTTCCACCCAGTAAATCGTAAAAATTTCTCAATATTTTAAACTACTAAAATATAGTTATACCAAATAATAAACTGCTAATAAATTTCGCGACTCATGTTCATAACGAAGATATAAAAATCAATCTATACTGTCAAAAGAATAGAATTTTTCGTGAAGAAACAGGACATAAATTAATATAACTTTCAATACAGCTTATCAGCCTAAATTAATAAGAATTTTCAAAAAGTCCCTTTAAATTAAACAATTGCATCTCCATATCTTGATCTCCAACCCGATGTTAATGAAATAACAGCAACCTCGAGGACTTGGTTGTACAACAGATGCATGTCAAATTTATTAATTTCTCGAGCAGTTTTTGAATTATTTAATTACAACATGGTTCATTCTCGAGCTATTTTAAAAATTTATAAAAGCCCTCTAGCCTCGTGTTCATTTGCGATAAAACAAAAAACCCAACTAATCATTTGATGGTAAATTAATATTTTTTTTATCCAATTCTTAATTATTTCCTTCATTCATCTCGTTAAATTTTTCAGTGAAGATTAGTCAAGAAAACTCAGAATTTTTAAATTCACTGAGTTTTAAAACTGCTCGGAACTACTTTGATATACCCCCCCCAAAAGTCACCAAATCGGAAATTTGTCGAATTTTTTCCTCGCCAAGCAAAATATCTGTTTTCGCGCTTTTTTTTTTCTCGCAAAAATGGATTCGTGATAAATACAAATAATTAATACATAAAAAATACGGAATCATTAAATACAAAAAAAAAGAATACCTAAAAAATACAAATAAATGACACTGAATAACATTATATACAATTTACACAAAAAGTTTAACAAATTCAATTGAAAATACGTGTCGGCAATCTAATAAAAAGAATTATTTATACAGAACTTTTGAATTCCTCCCAATTTACCCCAGCAGCAATTTCAATAAATTTATTGAAACAATCAGCATTAGCCGCTAAACATGACTTACGAAACATGTACATTGCAAGGTAAAATTTATTATCTGACTAGCGATTGTACGTTGGCAAAGAAGCTTTAACATGCCTCCACGTACTTTCTATTGTATTTGTATGACACCCGGAATCGGGGTCTACAAATGTTAAAGAATGATTTACTTTTAAATGCTCAAAACCCTCATCCGTCAAACAATCATAACTTTTCCAACAATCTGAATAAACAGACGTACCTGGCTTAATCCATTCCTTAATCACTGACAACAACGTCTCCCGAGTCCTATCATGCACAGCAACTAAAAAAAACTTTGCCTGATCCCCTTTCAACCCCACCAAAAACCCACTGACCATCAACACTATGACCCTTATTATACTTCCTTTTGCCAAACTTCAACTCATCTATTTCCACAACAACACCATCACCACCTACCTTCTCAGATTTCTCCTCAATATAATTCAAAATGGTCTCATTAATAAATTGCCTCCAATCTGCTAAAGTAGTACTAGAGAAACCATACTCCTCTGCAATCCTACCTGTCTTAGTGCCTCTCAAAATTTCATACGTGATCAACAAAACCTCAAACAACTTAAGCTTGGACTTCGAAAACCAAGAATTATGTCTTATCGACATTTCAGTGTAGCACTGCTTACCATCTACCATTTTGCGACAAACATACACAAATCTATCCGAATACGACTTCTTCAACTTCTGTTTCATATCAGACCCACATTTCTTACACACTGCAGCCTTCAGCAATCCAACTTCCATTAAAAAATCAATTAACAACTGAATATCTTGAGACAAATGATGTAAAAATAAACAATTAACAATACCTGGCCTTCCAACTGTCGGCCTACCCGACGAAACTGAAGCACAACTATCAATTTTCCGACTCAAAATTCCCTGAAATTTTTCAACAACACTATATACAGTAGGCATATTGAAAGCTAAAAGATAAAACTAATTAATATAAAAAAAAAATTGGAAAATACAACCAGATTTGCAGCAAAATACAGCAAGTCAGAAATCCGCTTGATCACTTCACAAAGAAATGGCGATAAAACCTATATTTTAAATATTCGAAAAGTTTTTAATTATAATAATAAGAATTTTAATTTTAATATCAGCGCTAATTTTAATATTAGCGCGTGCAGTGGCGCGATCGCCGAAGAGCCAATCAAACACCAGCGCATGATGTAGCGCTATTGCCGAAGAGTCAATCACGCGTCAGTTTGTGATGTAGGGTAATTCAAGGTCATTCTCTAGTTCGTTTGGTATTTTTTGCAGGTTACTGCGGATAGCATTGGCATCCGTAAGGATATGCCAGATTTGGCGATTAATTTTTTTTTTTTGGGGGGGGGGGTATATCAAAGTTGTTCCAACTGCTCTTACTAATAAAAATCTATCAGCAGTAATAGACAAGGTGTGGTGTTTTTAGTTTTAATGTCTAAAAAAACAAGTTTTAATGCTTACATGGATTATGGAAATGTTATAAATTATACATCGTTCAACTGTCCAATGTGGATTTAGGCCTTCCATTGACTTCTCAAATGATGATCTATTCTTGGCTTAGGACATCCAATATTTAGATGCCATAGTTTCTACCTTTCCAAAAAAGCTTTTTAAAGTTACTGTTAAACAATGGGAGTTGGATGCTACGTTTTAATTTTTGAAATGATTATGTCAAGATAACTATTTGTTATAGCCCCGAATTTTTCCCTTGCTATATATGGATACAACCCTCAGTCTAAAAATTACCTATGATAGACAATATACAGCAAACCTCGAAAAATTCGGATTTTATACATATATATATATATATATTTTTTACAATAATTTAAGGCATATATGATTAACAGATGTGTGTATCAACATGTATAAATTTATCCCCATACAACTTACAGAATATCCATGCATTGTTGTAATGAGAGCAACTTCGAGGACTAGAGATGCCTGTCAAATATATTAATTTCTGAGATTTTATCCAAAAAAAGAGTTTAACACAAAATCTTATAATTCAGCATGTATTACAGAAGAAAAGAATTTTTAGAATTTCTGAAGAAATTTTACTTTTATAAAATATGGTAAAACACCTACATGCAAACATAAAAGAATTTTTTTTAATTAATCAAATACTATTAAAATAGCATTCTTCCTAGACTAATTAAAGGACTTCAGACCAAGCCTTGATATTTTTTCATATTACTTAAGCATCTCATTCTCAATTCTTTTTCCATGTGATAAACTCATAAAAGAAACTATAAATAGATCAATATGAAATCTTTCGTATTCAGAAACATCAGTAAAAAATCTGTTTTCAATAGGTCAAGCAAATTAGGTTTTTTGAAATTTGATAAGTTGCTTGAACGAAATGCAATTTGTCTACTGTTCAACAAATATTATACCAATTGTTAAATGAAAAACCGAACAGTAAAGGTTAGAAAAATTATACAATTTATGAGCCTTTATACGCAGCTATTTCAAATTCACCACAAAAAAATTTAATTCACAAAACATGGCTGGGTAAATATTGAATCGAATAACAAATATTAATAAATATTATATAAACGATATAAATAATAGTTTCCTTTATTCATACATATATCTCTCTCTGCAGTTGATACATTCTGTCTTTTAGAACTCAATAAATTTATTCTCATCAAAAATTAGCCATTGTCTTTATTATGTGTAGTTCCTTTTATTAATGAAGAATTATTATTCAACTTGTTCACTAGACTCCCTAATGCTTTGAATATTGCACTAGTTTTTTCAATCTTTAATCTGGACAAAATAAATTTATTAGCTAATTTCTGCGTAAGATAAACAATTTTTAGAACTAAAGTAAAAGAATTTTCATTCAAAATTGCAATGATAATCGCTTTAAGTTTAATAACTCAATCACATATAAGTTTTCAGATTTATAAAGATAACATCAAAACTAATCTCATCAGAGTAATAAACAGATCGTATGATTAAAGGATAAACCTTGCTCTGAAATCCAGTGAAATTTCAGAAAAAACTAGTTTTAACTTTAACCGAATTATTTTTATATATTGGTTGAAAAGAAATTCTAAACTTAATAAAAATTTCTTTAAAAACATAATTTTTGAATTGAAATCTCAATTTCAAAAATATGTAAAAAATGGAAATCCTTTTCCAAGATGCACAAGTGGCAGCTCTGCAGTACAGTAAAGTCACTGAAAATCTCTAAATCAGACATTTAAAAAGAATCAGAGTTCTGGAAATTTTTTCACTTCCTTTCTGTTTTAAAATATTGAATTTCATCCAAAAGCTTCACAGATTTGTCAAAACTTGCCTTCCAACTCAATCAGTGAACATTATAGTATTTATACTGCTCTAAATTTATGTATTTTTTATTGTATTCTACTTCCTGTAATAATTCGAGAATTGATTATTTAGAGCATGTTCTCATTTAAAAACAAAAATATAATTTATTCATTTTAAATTTTAAGCAATAACTTAAGATGCTTGAAAAAATTATGTAAAGATTTCATAATAATGAGAAATAGAAAAGTATGCAAATATAAGTCATAAACCTGATGCTCAGTTAGATTTTTTTGTTTTTCTAGATTTTAGATAATCCTGAAATTTCTCGACTTAACCCTCCCTTTGAGTAATGAATTAAGCAGATGATGAGTCTCACTTGTCAAATATACCCAAAGGGTTATGATGTATGTATTATGTGTATTTATGATTATATGTATTTATAAGCCTTTTATGTATACCCAGATAAAACTTTGATTCCTGTAAATTACTATAAAGAAACTGCATTGTTTACATATATACCTTTCTCTTTTCAATAAAATAATAAAATGTTAAAAATATTTATTTTTATAAATAACATTTATTTGAATCCCCTAACGAAAAACATTAAAAATTCACATAATTACATAAAAAATATTGCAACAAATTTTATTTTCTTGTATAATTATCAAATTAATTTCTATTATAATATTTCCATCTCTGCATCAAAGCATCAGATTTTTTTTTTTCGCCACAGAGTTTTTTAACTATCAATAAAAAATATTTCTAACAGACACTTTTAATCAAAGTAAAATTGTGATCATAAGAGTGAACTTATAGAAATAAAGTTTCATGTATCAATTTGTTGAGAATTTGAGAATAGATGGATACTGTTTTAAACGCTTCATTCTGACTTTTCAGAAACTTAATTATTAGAAAATAAAGATGTAACGCAGTTTCCTCTAAAAAAAAAAAAAAAAAACACTGATTTATTGAAAATATTAAAATTAATGAAGTTTACATTTTATTAGAATCGATAAAAAATCACTATACTTACGAATCAAAGATTACTTTAAAAATATTTGAACAAAGACTCTACATAACTGAAAACACAAATAAACATAACTCTTTGAAACTAAAAGAACAATGAAGATTGAAAACTGCACAAGAAAAACATTTTTTTACAAAAAATAAATATTTATTTTTTATAACGAATTGAAAAATTTGAATTCTAATTTTTTAATTAGAGGTTAAATTGATGGAATTATTTTAAAAAAAATAGCAACTTCTTAAATATAAATGATACATATAACCTTTTTTAATATTCATTCTCTATACATTTATAATTACTAAAACACATCCTAAGAGAGGACATCTAAATAATTTAATAACTTCCTGATTGTACAAAAGCACACATGTTAATGATCTTTCGATAGATAAGAGAATCATGTACTAAAAAATTTTTAAACACTTTACTAGAAAAGCAAAATAAAAGTTATTTTAATTCAATTGAATTTTCGTAAAACAAATGAGTGTAAATAGACCATACCTCTCAGATACTAACTTGAAAATTATTCATACTTATTTATTGAAGAAAAATCATGATTTATAATCATATTAATTTTAAAGTTTTGATCAGTTACACTTTGTTCAGTTAATTGAAAAAATGTTGTTTTTGAAGAAAAAACTTTCCTTATTGCAAATTCCTCTAACTCAAATACACTAACCAATTTTTAATAAAAAAATTTATTAGGTAACTTCCATTTTAATATACTGAGTAGAAAGTAATTTTTAACTGAACAAAAAACAATTATTATTCAACAATATAAGACATCAATTATATAGTTTTTAAATGAAATTCCTATTTAAAAAAATCATTAATACTAGATAGACCTTTTATTATTAATTGATCCCACTCCCAAAATTACAGCTTTAATTTTTTTCTTCAGAATTCAAATAATATGCATAACTCAATAGAGTAACAAACTAATGAAATATTTTATTAAAAAATAGAAAATCAACCATTTTACATTTATCAAACCTAATAAGAAAATTACATATTTTAAAATTAAAAAACTGTCAAAAAAGTCCATTTAAACACTTATTTTCAGAAATACATAAATTATAATGCATGGGTTATAATGATTTTAAGTACACAACACATAACAAAATACACACATATATATATATAAGAAATAATTATCAAAACTTAAAATTTTAAGAACACCAAAGCACCAAATTCATATATTGAAAATAATCTTTAAACTAAAACAAAACTATAAATTTCTTCAAAAGAAACAATAAATTAAATTAAATTCCACTGACCAGACAACATAAGAGAATATTTCCACATATTGCATACATAATAGAGAGAATAGAAATAATACTTCCAAATAACAAAAATATATTTGAATAAGATAAGGGTGTTTTTAATGCGTTTTTATTTAGTATAGAATGTAACAGTATAAAAATTGAAATGCTTTGCATAAATTTTTTCTGTAATCTGAAATTGTCTGCTTTTTACCAAAATGATCATATATAAAGTAAAAAATGCTCCAACTAGATCAAGAACAGAATATAAAATTATCATCATCTAGAAAAGAACTTAATGTGTGCTAAAAATTTTATTCATTCACATATTTTATAGATACATTTTACATATTTTACAGGAGTTCAAACAAAAAAAAAATGTTAAAAAATAACAATAAATAAAAACAACTTTCGTTTAAAATTGGAATTAAGTTTTCATGCCTTAATGCAGGCAGAATTGAAGACAATTTTGATATGAAATATTTAAATTCAAAGCAATAATACCCCTATATATTTTAAAACTTTATCTAGAACTTTAATGAATTTAATAAGAAAAAGGAATGTGTAGATATTCTTAAAGCAAATGAGGTTCATAAAAATATTTATTTACAATCTTCATAAGACTATTTGAATATTTTTGTTTTCTAAAAGGTTAGAATTTTCTGCTCTGTACTATTTTTTAAACTTATTCACTTTTTAGCTACTTTACATTTGTATGGACGTTTTATGATGAATTTAGTCTCATTCTTAAACTAATTAATTTTTTTAACCGGTTCATATATCTAAATTAAACGCATTTCTTAAGGTAATTGTATTAAACATAATTTGAAAATGCAAATAACAAAAATTTCAACCTTAAAATATTTTTCGTTAATCATTTTTCCAATGTGAATTGAAATATTTTCAATTAAAACTGAACATAGGATTCATTTAGAATGAATATTTTTAATTTGATTATAACTTAGAAACTAATTTTTTTTAAGTATACACTGATTACAAAATTTTAATCTGATTCTAATGAAATTATGAAAAACAAAATAAAACTATTTTTAACAGAATACCAATTTATCATGTGATGGATTCATTAAATATACTTTCATAATTACAACATCTTTACAAACAGCACATTTTTATGTAAATATATAAATGCAAAAATGCATTAATAAATGAGAAAAAAACTCTCAAAATACAGCTAAACTTTAAATTTATAAAAAAAATTTTCCACAAAACTTTTGAAAGACAATTTTTAGAATTTGTTTCAAACACACAGGAAATGAATGCTCAAAATTTATGAAATATTATAAATGAGTTATTTTTAAAAATTTAATAAATAAAAAATTACACGGTTCTCATTATAAGAAAGATAGTGTAAAACCGAAAATAGCAAATAAATTTTAGCAAAAACATTTCAAACGTAATAAAAAAATTATTGATATGATTATTGATATGAAAATTATTTTCCAGTACCTAACTTATTTTGCGTAAAGATTTCAAATTTTAATAAATATATTTTTAACTATTTAAAACACATAACAAAAAAATTCGCCAAGCAACACCTTAATTAATCTTTAGAAACAATAAATAGTTTGAGAAAAATCAATATCCAAATAATTAACCCAGAACAAAAATAATTATTTGTTATTAAAAATACAGCAAGAATTCTCTGCCTTACACTCATATTTGTTGTCTTACCAACCAAACTATTTTAATGATTTCAAACAGTTATTAATTCAAAGGAACTACTAGATCATGAAATTAGCAAGTATCTTATTCAATGATACAAAATTTAAACCAATTAATTGAATTAAATAGTAATAACCAATTAATTGAATAATATTTTCCTTCAGTCTAAAGTGAACCCTTTGACTTATGAAGTATTATCAACTATTAGTTAATTGGCTCTTTAAGCAGCATTCTGAAGAAAGTGATAGTTCAAAAGAATAACAGACAGATATCAAATTAGAATATTCCACCAAAAAAATCTATTTAAAATTTGGTTGTTGGTATAAAAATTGTCAAAACATTGAATGTTTGACTAAAATTGGATGATTAAAATTTTAAAAATTATTTCCACAATTATTAGATCTTTTATTTATTGCAACTTTTCTAAAAAGTAGAAATAAAATTTTTTCAAATAACTAATTACCGTAACTTTTAGAAATTTGTTTTACTGAAGGCATACTATTTTGAATTTCACTTGATATGGAGATCTTTTTAATGCTCTTAAAAAAGACTACGCTAATTTTTTCAATATTGTTACAACATAATTTTCTGTAATTCAAAGTTTCTATAGATAATATTTATATCATATATTTGATTTGAAAATATTCCAAATCTTAGGTTAATGTATAACCTAAAATAATGTTTCAAAAACAGATTTTATATATTTGATTTTGTAATACTAATATTTAGATGCATTAAGTTAAATAAATATTGTTGATATGTTTAAGATAACAATTTTTAAAAATTGTTAACAAAGGAATTTGTTTCACTCTTATTCAAATAAATCTTCACTAAAAATGAAAAATATTCTAACTAAGCTGCAAACATTCTGGTTGATTCATAAAATGGAACAATTCTGGGTATTTCAATATGTATTAGCTTTTAAAATTAATATTTTAAATAAATCAAATATAAACTTTATATTTTTAATAAATCATTTTTAGCAATGCAAAATTTTAAAATTCTATAATACATCATAAAAAGCTATTGAAACGTTTGTAAATATTTGAATGAAATATAAATGAGATGAAAAATAAAACTTTAAAGATAAATGACAATCATTTTAAATAGTTCATATAAATATTTATTTACAAAAAATAATTTATCATATAGTAACTATTTTCAAGTCTCAGAGGTTTTGCTAAATGTCAAGCAACTTGAAATTATCTATGTATGTGGATACTTAATGATTGTCTGAATTTTAAAATGCAAACAATATCTCTAAAAATTCGGTTTGAAAATATTTGGTTATAAAACCTCATATTTAACTATAGATACGAAGCTATATATCTTAATTTGTAGCTACTGATTCTATCATAAAAAATTAAATCTTACAAAATTTATCCAGTAGCATAAAATACTGAATTAATAACAAATGATGTGCATTCAAATGAAATAAGAATGCTGAGAAAATACACAAACAAGAAGGTAATATACAATATTTCAATCAAGTTCATAATAAAAATATAATCTATAAATACAGAATTTAAATAAATATCCATAGATCATATACAGAACTATAATTTAAAATACTTCAATATTGAGAGAAAAACATATTTGTTGTAAAATTGATCATTCTTTAAAATGGGCAATAAACCTTGCTCTTTGCACAATGAAATAATTTTTAATACCTCATTTTTTATGAATGATGTGATGTATTAATTGCATTTGAGTAATTTTGTTAAAGAAAGAAATTAATTGAAGTTACATACATACTAGTAAAAAAATTGTGCACAATTTAAAATAGTTATAATTTTCCTTCCATTTAATCTTTCAATTAATCTTAAAAAGTAGCTTTGATTTAAATTATGATAAATCTAAGTTCACAAATAGATATTTAATAACCCCAGAGGTGTGGTAATTCATTTTACTTTACTACTGTTAATGAAAAAATATTTGAATAAAAATATTTTTTTATACATTTAATTTGACATAAATGGAATAAATTATTCTCAACACTAACATTTTACAACTATCCGCACTTTCAGCATTCTTACTTAGAAATGAGGCTTGATGAAATCTTTTAATTTACAACTGCAATAAAAAATAGAAGTACACAATTGCAATAAAAAATAGCATATCAAGTGAATTAGTACAGTTTTCAAATTTTCATCTACAGCACTAATTATTACAAAATAGTATAGTTTAATCCTGTTATTTGAAAACTATTGTTATATATATATATATATATATATATATATATATATATATATATATATATATA
>JAPDSC010010341.1:58449-69545 GCA_026290005.1 Latrodectus geometricus | reverse complement strand
AAAAAAAAAAAAAAAAAAAAAAAAAAAAAAAAAAAAAAAACTTCTAAATGCATACATACTTCTAGATGTGGGTTTTCCAAAATTTTTGCTAATTCCTCTGAATCTTTGTTTAAAACATTGTAGCATAGCTTTTTCACGTCTTTCAACAATTTATAATTCCCAATTCCAACAGGTTTAGCAGACTCACAACTATCTTCTAGCTGATCTTGAACCTCAAAAATAAATTTTAAAATATCAAAAATGTACATAAAAAGTTTAGCAAAAAATAGCTTTGATTTGATTACTTTAAAAGACCAAATAAAAATTCTCAGCATTTTTACAGTAATTGAGATCATCTTATAGCACAAATTAAATTTTTATATAGATTTGAAGAAGTCTGAAATTCAATTTAATTACTCACTACTAAGCCAAATCAGCATTAATTATGATTAAATATTGCTAAAAACGTATTTCAGTAAAATTTTAAATGCTTATTTTTATACAAATAAAATCAAGAAACTAACAAATAAAATATGAGTACATAACTTTTCTTGCTGTGTTCGTATGTACTTTGATGCGCGATTTAATTTTGTTATCTGATCATTGTCAACTTTATACAAAAATTTAAAACATTAACCTTATAATGAAAAATAATTAAATAACTATAATTGATAAGCATTGATTAATTGCTATCATTACAATCATTTTCATACATCTTTTAAACAAAAAAAAAATTATTTTATAGCAGCCTCATATAACTACTATTTGTACAAAATTAAAATTATTTAGTGACATTTAAAGGCCTTTATTTTTGAACTCTTTATTAAGATTATCTTTAGAGCTAGATTTGACAATTTTTGAACTACTATAAATTCAGGATTAGTCTACCCATTTTTTCTACATTTCTAATATTTCTTACCTAACATAAATAACAAACAGCTTTAATTGAACATTAAGATATACAAAAAGAGTTATATTGCTTATACACCAAAACTGAATGAGAAATAATACTATTTTGTATGCTTGATGTTATAAAATATTTCATTCCATTCAAATAGGAATCCACTTATAAAAATACCAAACAACTAATCAAAAATTGTACAGAATAGATTTAAGAACAGATAAATTTAGTCTCCTTTAATATCAGTGCTTGCATCATAAAGCAAACCTTCATTGTACGATCCATATCAATAGTTTGAAGATTAGGAGAATTATTTTTTTCCTGTTATAACACTAAAATACTTTGTTTGCATTACAATTAAAAATGACTCAAAGAACAATAACTTCTTTTGCATAAATGCCAAAAAATAATTTAATACATATTCTTTTTTTCTTTTTTATGAAATCTAGAGTATAATATCTTATAATGTCATGAAATCTTTGTTAATAATCCAAGCAAGAGTGCAAGAATTTCCTCTTCAATTTAAATCACAAGACACTAACATTTAATTTTGTGCAAAATAATTTGGAGAGCAATTTCTATTTTAAATTGAAATTTCCTAATGAATTGTTAACCTTGTTTTGATTCCATTTCAACATCTATAAAATTCTATATGAAAAATTAAATTCAATTTCAATAATAACAATTAATAAATAACTGAATTTTTTCTGAGCCTGTAAATTTTAAATATAATAACAACCAACATAATCACCAAGTTTTAGACATTAAATTCTATGCACATTTTCGCAAATTGTTGTACATAATAAGTATTCTGTTGGCATTTAAAAGCATCAGCCTAATAAAGAGTGACTTCTTTGGGTACATAGGAATAATATTAAACAGAAATATTTAAAGACATATAAATATTTTTTGAGAAGAAATAGCCAAAAATTTAGTAAGGACTGAGCAACATGCATATAAAGTAGTCATATAGTAGGGCATTCAATACTTTTTAATCATTAATTTCTAATACATTAATTGACATCGACAAGATCATCAAGAAAATTTTGACTTAAAATTACTATTATAATTAATTTCACTTATAGAGGAATTTTGGGAAATTATGATTAGTATTATTGGTGCTTACAAATGTTTTCTACAAAGACAAAAGTATATAAGAAAATGACCTTAATAAATTTCTGATGTACTGTAGGTTTACTTTATCTGTCAACATATTGATATAGTAGAACTAATAGTTTTAATCATGAGCTATAAAAAAGATTACCTCAATCATTAAAATCTTATAGATACAAGTTTACACAGGTGGTTGATATATCCTGTTCATTCTTCAATTTATAAAATGCTTACTTTTACAGCTTATATTGAATATTTGAATGGCTTATTATTAAATACATACAGTGGTAGCCGAATGTGTGGACATTTTTTTAAAGTTTCATGTTTTTCAACTTTGTGTACTTGTAGAGTATATTAATTTTCACTTAAATACAAATGTTTATATATCAAATTGAAGGTAATTTAAATTAGAATTTAATAACAAAAACAGTATTACAAAAAAATTTATGCAACTAATAGTAAGATCTTAGATTTGCCATTTTTTTTAAAAGTAATACTTAACACAATCAATGCTTACTTGGATAACCCTTACATTTTAAAACAGCTTCACAACATCTTTTCATCGGGTAAATGAGTGTTTGTAGTTCATCTTTCATAATCACATGGTGCCAAGAATCAATTATAGATTCAAAAAAGGTTTTCTTTTATTGGTTGGACGTTTTTTTCGTACAAGAATTTTCAAATATTGCCACAAAATTTCAATTGGATTGAGATCAGGGCTGTTTCCTGGCCATAGAAATGTATCTATGCTTTTGCATACTTTTGCTGTGTGGCATGGAGCTGAATCCTGCTTAAAAATAAATGGTACTTTGTTGGGAAAGAGATCCTTGATGGAAGGTATCAATTTTGGTTCCAGGACAGTTTTGATGTATTTTTTGACATTCAGGATGCCATCAATCACTTGAATTCAGCCCACACTATCTACAGACATACATGCCCAAATCATGACATTTGTTGGGTTTTTTGTAGTTGTTTCAATGCTACCTGGATGAAGTGCTTCATCTACTCTACGTCTCACTTATTTTCTACCGTCACTACCAAAGAGCGATATTTTACTCTCATCAATCCAGGTTACTTGCTTCCATTGATTTTCTGACCATTTAATGTATTCTTTTGCCCACTTAACTCGTTTTTTGATATGCTTTTGATTTAAATGTGGTACTTTTCCTTGGAATTTTAGCTTGCAGTCCAAATCCTGATAACCTTCTTCTTATTGTTCATGAACTTATTGCAATACCTACTGCATTCATTTCCCATCTAATGGCATCTGATGAAATTTTTTTTATCTTGAAGGCACAGCCGTTTAATATTTCTATCGGTAGTAGACTAGTGCATTTTTTGGGCCTGACTTGGCCTTGTTTTCCACTGATTTCCTTTTTTCATAACGTAAACAGAACTTTCGTACACCAGAACAAGTCACTGAACCCCAACTTGTCTTGCAATTTCAACATAAGAAAGGCCATTTTCTTTCAATATGACAATTTGGCTTCTTTTTACCAATGTCCAATTAGTTCTTCTTGTTGGTAACATTGTTTAAAATTAGTTTAATTAAAAAAAAGGACTTAAAATATTCAGAAACAGCAATACTCTATTTAATTGTACTAGTTTGTATCATTCCGCAAAAAATAACCAAAACAATAACTCTGCTACCATCCAAATAACCTAAACTATACTTAGACATTTGATTGATCCTTAGAACAGTGTTTCGGATTGGTCAGTCATTATTCAAAACGATTTGTGTTTGTTTTTTCTACTAAAATGAGCATAACGTTTTTCGTAATTCAAATATTTTAAATCTAAAAGATATTTTAAAAGATTATTTAAATTGTGTTATTAAGTTCTACATTAAATTACCTTCAATTTGATGTATAAATATTTGTATTTAAGTGAAAATTAATATATTCTACAAGCACAAAAATTTGAAAACTTGAATCTTTCAAAAAATGTCCACATTTTTGGCTACTACTGTACATTAATAGCAAAAATTCAAAAGATGCCACTGAATCAGAAGTTCCCAATGATCCTGCTTTTGTGAATCAATGATCATGCTAATGTCAAGAATATGCAACTTAACGATTTATTCATTGCAATCATTGTTGTCAACAGGTTCTCTGAAACTACCTCTTATGCATTGCTTTCAAGTATTATCAGTTGCATTTATGATAGGCCATAACACTGCATGTTTACATAATTACTGTGATGTTCTTAACATTGCAATTCTGCTTACTAACTTTGTTAACTCTGGATAACTTAATAATAATCAGCAAAAAATTAATTTCATTATTAGAAAAACCAATATAAATTTAAATGAAATTTTAATTCAAAGAGAAAGTATTTTGCTGAACAAGATAAATTAGCACAAGCAAAAGAATTTTCTGAATTTTTAGAATGAAAAATACATAGTAAATATAAAACAAAATAAAAAAATTTTCACCAAGTAGAGAATGCTTATTACCTTAACTAATGAGCTAACTACAGGAGATTCCATTAAACCTTTAAGGAATATAATATCAGTATCTCTTGCCCCAACTCTCCCATTAAGATCTTCAATATTTTCTCGGACATGTTGAAAAGCAGCTGAAATATTGATACAAATAATTTTTACTTTAATGTTTTTAACCTAATTTCTTAGTAATAATAATATTTTTAAAAAGGGAGGAATTTTCTTAACTTAATGAAAAATAGAGAATAAAAATATTGGTTACAAAACATTATCCTTTTATTAAAAGCAATTATTTTACTAATAGAAATATCACCTATTGTATTAATTTATTATGTTTGGAAAAATAAATATTAAAATTTTTAAAAATTTACATTTTATTCATTTGTTTGTTTTAATGAAGAATAATTTTGCTTACAACATTTAAATTTTAGAATTAATTTTTTTCTACATTTGCAAACCAATAAGAAACACATTGGTGAGCAGTCGAAAATTCCCAACTTCAATATTTGATAACTTCGTAACTAAAAGGAATTTTCAAGTGTTCTACACCTCTTACAATTTGTTTTAAAGTGAACTATAAGTAAGATTCAATTTCATGGAGAAAAAGTATTTTCAACAAAACTATTTAAATAGTATAATTTATTTTTCAATGTCATAATTCTCCCTCCCTCAAAAGCTGTGAACATTTTACACTAGAAGATATGACCCACTAGTAATTAAATAAAAGAATAATCAGAAATCTAACCATTTATAAATTTCTCATAAAATATCACTTTTGTTTCAAAGTAAATAATTTAATGTTACTTAAGAATTTAGCCTGCATTTATTTATTTTTTATTTATTTTGCATACTTACAATCATCTGGATTCCCATTAAATAAAATTAACTCTTTCATGATTTCTCTTCACAAAAAATTATTTTCAATTCAGCAATAGAAAATCAAAAATGTTTAAAACTTTTCAAAAAACTATGTTAACCAAATGACAAAAAAATTAAGCATTTTAATCAATAAAAAATTTATAAATCCAAACTTTAACTCGACTTAACAAAATGAGGAAAAAAGATATATCCTTGGCACAATATTTAAATTCTAGACAGAATTTTAATTATTACTTTTAAAAGAAATTCGCATTTTAAAACAAAGCTTGACTTACTATTTCATATCTCTTCCCTTTTAACAAACCCCTTTTAAATATAATAACAAATCACAAAAATAAATGTTCATTGCTTTATTTATCACTTTAGTTCTATATACAGAGAGCAATTAAGTATTTTAATACAGATAAGTTAACTTAAAATAGCATTTTGTTGTAAAAATTATGCTGATTCAAAAATATTGAATATTTCAATTATACAAAGAATATAAGAATGATTAAAAAATATTTCTTGGATTAATATAACTATGAATATTATATTACAAACAAATGAAAGCAAAAGTATATGCAATATTTACTTAAATTTACTATTAATTAAAAGATATTGGAAGATTTAAATAGACTAAATTTATACTATTAATGGCAAATAATAAACTTTACAATGTACAAACTGCACAAGAGAGTAATAAAAAATTGTAATGTGATTGAATAATAAAAAATAAACATTCCTTTTATGATGGACAAATTACATATTCATTATTTTAGTAATTATAATTAAAAATACAATTAGTATTTAATTAAACTAGATCTGAATCAGTTTAAAATAATCAGTACACTAGAACAAATAAAAGTTTTAATTACTTTTACATAAATCTTAAAAAAAGGAATAATTTTAAAATTAAATTTTTATTTCATATTACAATTTTTATCTTATTTTAATTTATTAATATATAAATATTCATTGGATTTAAGATATTTCTAGATAAAAAAAAAATGTGGTGTAACCTACTTTATCTTATTCACAATTATAAACTAGGATGTTTTGTTAATATTATCATAAATTATTGATTGAATTAAAAATCATTAGCACAGGCCAACTGGATTCAAGATAGGAAACAGTACATTCATGACTAATTTCAAAACTTTTAAAAAGATGGTTTAAATTAAGAAAAATTATTTAAGATGATACAAATTATCTTTAAATATTTCATCACAGAGTTGATCCCAATAGATTTAAAATGTATAATTAAATATTAAATTTTCATTTAATATTTAATTATACATTTTTACTTATACATTCATTACTTTGTTGCTTAATTCAATAATAATCTTTCTACAATTACATCACACAACATTAATTTTAAAAAGACAATTTCAAACAAAGAAAATTTTGTATTTAAATTGAACATAAAATGGACTGTTTCTAATATTTGATACAAATTTTATTATTCTATTTCTGACACTCTAAAAATAAATATATTCACTTCCATTTTTTTACCATAATAAATGAATGCAGAGAAAACATTTAAGTTGGTTAGGTTAACTTAAGAATTTCTCCAAATGTAAAATACACAATGAAAAATCTTAAATATTACCAAGAACCAAATATATTGTAACATTTATACACAGCCTTACAGAAAAATCCAAATTAAATGTTATTTTTTCATCAAGTGACATGTGATAAATAAAAAAATATTTTTTTTTATAAAAAGAAAGCATTAATCAAAAATAAAAAGCAAATGTTTTGCAGTTCAATCAATGAAATGACAGGTGTATACCTTTGTATGCACAGAAAATACAAGGTGAAATGACGTTTGTATAATTAATAACTTGTATTCCTCTCTCAAATATTATATGGCCTTAAAATGTAGTAAGAAAACATAGAAAATTTAAATTTTTAAATTCTTGATACATTTAACTATAAAATAAAAGCATTTTAAGATAGAAAATAATCTAATTAAATTTTTTAAACATGAACAAAAGTTTCATGGTTAATTGTTTTTCATATGCTCTCTTCAAGAAATCAGGAAAACATAGCACAAATTTCCCTCAGTACAAGAAGACTATGAATGGATGACATAAAAAAAATTCTCCAATTTTCAAACTTTTTAGTTGAAAAAGCCCAATCAACTCCCAAACAAAAATTTTGAAAAATTAAGGATTGGTATTCTCAAGATATAACTTAATTTGCTACAAGGAGTACTTTTTTGTAGCAAAATTGTGTCAACAAGAAAAAAACTAGAAATCTTCCCATAAGTGAAAGTATATCAGTTTAGGAAAAACATTGAGACAATAAAATGCAATATGCAGATGTTCAGGAAGAAAAGATATTTTCAATTTAACTAGAGATCATAACTGAAACAAATAAGAACCTCACACATAATCATATACCTCAAGTTCATGATTCTATTTTAAATCAAAATATTAGATTCTCTAGTGACAACATTTCAACTATACAATGGGTGAGAAAAACCTTTTATGCTAACAAATTTAAAGAATAAAGGATTCTAATAAGCATCTAAAAATTCATAAACTCAATATATACCACATTTTTTTTTATAGATTTTCTCAATCAAGCTGAAATAGTTTATTTATATAACCATCTTAACATGAAATTAACTTGTTAGAGTGATCTCTACAGAAATTTATGAAAAAAAAAATACTTTCTATAATATAAATTTTTAATTTGACATGGAAATCATGAAACCTCAGGAAGGTCAATTTAGCTACTTGTGTAAGTTTAGACATGATAATCTTTTAAAATCATACAGGATCTACATAAATAAAAAGAATCCAGAGGGTATAGAAGTGGCATCAGAAATTTATCAAGTTTTTAACATGCAACATTTAAAGCTTAATGTCTCATAACCATTTTTTTGTACAAAGCAGCAAGTTGTTGACATCAAAATGTAATGATCCTCAGTAGTTAAGAAATTCTATAAAATATCCCAAGTGGATAATTAATGTTAATGTTCTAACCATGTTAAATCAAGAATAAATTGATTTCCTAGACATTTACTAAGTTAGTTTAGAGTTTTAGAGTAAAATATTAAAGAGAATGAGGTTGTCACTATTTAAGAAAAAAATCATGGATCATAAACCTAATTCCTAAATAAAAAAAAAGTAATATTGAATTAAATTAATAAAAGTATCATAACAGTTGGAAGTTAATGAATCTTATTATTTGAAATTTGTAAATTATTAAAAAGATTGATATTTACTAACATTTTTTAATTAAAATACTTAGAAGAGAAAATAGAGTAATTATGATTAAATTTAATAAAAAAAATTATTAGCATGATTCTATAGACCTTCACAAACAAAATTTTAAAATAATTTTTGTTTGCTTGTTGTTAATTTGTATATAAAAATTAATTTGACCAGGACCTATAATTTAAATTTGATTCAGAAATAAAACAGCCATCCAAGGGTCTAAAGTAGCAGTCAAACCTATGAACTGCTAAGATAAAGGCTGATCCTGATCACACCAGGGTGACACCTTTAAAATATAATTCCTTAATAAAAGGAAATTTTCATAAAGTATATTATTATTATAATTTTGAAAAAGTAATTGATATCCAATAAGTTCACTTAAATAGTGTTCTACAAATATTTTCACTAACATTCAAAATAAAAAAAAATCTTAAAATAATATATTTTATAGTTTGTTACAATAAATGAATATGCGTTTTCATCAGTCATATAATTATATGTTTCCATAAAATCAATTATATGCATTTAACCTTTTATGTTACAAATAAAACTAAAAAAAAATTTGTTTCTATTTATGTCAATTAACAATTGTTTTCATTTCAAAAACTCATTTTTCACTTGTACAGATTATTGAAATTAGGGTGAAAAGTTGTTCGTTAAATTAATAAGCATGAACATATTAATATTGTTAAGACTGTACTGATTCCCCAACACAGTTACGGTTAGACATGAAACAAATTAACAGTTTAGAAAGAGAAAAAAATATATAAATGATATATAAAATCTCAATATTAATAAAATCATATATTTCAACAATTATTAATGTTATTTTATTCATTCTGATAAAATAATTTCAAGCTTCAAATTATAATGGAAATGACAAATAACTCGGTTATAATTTAATACACCAACTTAATAATTTTTTTATCATTACACAGCAAAAATTTCAAACATTAATGATTAGAAATCTATAAATTTAACAATTAAAATAACTATTATAGATCAAGAAAATTTTTTTATGTAAGTGAATACAAATTCAATACTTTTTTTCAAATAAATAAGCTATTAATACATAAAAAAAAAATTTTAACTAACGTTATAAAAATAAACACGTTTTAAATAAAAGCAAGTAAATTAGCACAATGAAAAGTGATAAAAAGTTTAAAATCTCCAATGAAGTAACAATAAAATAATATATAAAAGCAGAACACAATGATTTGCTTTCTGAAATAAAGAGCATTTGGAGAAGGTCCCTTTAGCTCCGCTTTACAATGGGTGTGGCGCGAAATGCAAAACACGATTTAATTTTCAAAACAAAGTAAGAATTTAACATTTTATAAAATTACTGAATACATACTAATACAGACATAACAGTTACACTAGTAAATTTCATACTTGTATGATTAAAAAAAACTCTGAATTCATTCAAAATAATTGTATTTTGAAATGCATTTTTTTTTCTTTCATACAAAATAAATTCACCCAAATATATGGAAAATATAATATAAAATTTTAAAAAATAACTTACTCCCTTGTTTCTGTTCGTTAATTTTTTCCATGCTTCTCAATAATTGACGACCGTCATCATCATGTTTACTTCCACATATTACCATGACGACGGCTTACCACAAACAAACGCCAACGAACTCCTGATACAAAGCTTTCGAACGATTGAACACAATAAAAGAAAAACTCTTTGATAAAATAAAAATAGAAAGTTGCTGTATACTATACTATATGAAATAAAGGAATTAGACAACTTACGGAGAGGTGCTGTTCATGTGTAAAAAGAAATTAGATTACTGATACGATCTTTAAAAAAGAACAAAAAAAAAGAATAATTTTAAGGCAAGTCTTCCAATGACTGGATCTAAACCGAACACATGTAGGGTTGTTTGAAACACTGATGAAAGAAATCCAAAGCTAAAAGAAAGTCGCCAAATAACAAAATGTGCGCCAATCTCAGATAGGAAGTCATTTCTCCCGAGGCGAACATAGAAAAATGCATTAACTAGTGCGATGAGCTTATTCCTTTGTAAAAGGAACAAAACAATCATTGATGCATTAAAATAAATTAACGGTGTTTAATAGAACTTAAAACATGTTTGATTAAGACGGCTTTATATTCATTTGACATAAAAAGAAAAAAATATATAAATGTTCTCAATATGAATTATTGTTAAACGCGCGGGATCATTTATAAATACAATTAATAAATTAAAGAGGATGATTTTCTTGCGCAAGAAATTTTTTTTATCAGTATTAAATAGTTTCTCATATGAACGTTATCGAACGAAATGTTCATTTTGGAATATTCCAAGGAGAAAATGTATACAGAAAAATTACTTGCTATGAAGGTATCTTTTTTATAATCATTCCTAAATTACATACAATGTTTATTCTACTTGGCACATATTCATCATCAAACATTTAGCGCACAAATTAACCCATTTCACTTATTAAGAACACAATTTCAAATTTTATAGTCTCATAATTACAAGATAAAATTTGTTCTAATACGATTTAAATATTCCTGGAAATTTTCATTTCGATAGAAGGTTGAAAAACAATA
>JAPDSC010010341.1:45486-58049 GCA_026290005.1 Latrodectus geometricus | reverse complement strand
CTCCATTACTAATTATTGAAAATTATAAATAAATTTAACAAATCGCGTTTATCGGCACACATATACGTTTATAATGTCAAGAATATGTTAATTATTAAAATTGGAGAGCACAAGCTAATTTTAAAAAATATCCACAGCACATAACACCTCAGTCATAAAATAATTATTCATCCTATTCACTACTAAAATGTAAAATTTTAAAACATATCACAATAATAAATATCATTTAATTTATAGGATAAGAGGCGAGGTAACATACTCTATTAACTTCACAAAATTAGGTTAAAATAGTGTAATTAATTATACTTTTTAATATTTTATATTCTGGGCTATAAAATAGAGTTGAAAATTTTCACAAATGAACTGAATTTTAATGGCGATTCGTTTCAGAGCCCAGAGAGTGTTTAAAATTCTGTATAAATAAGAGTTTAAAAAGTTTAACTAAAATTCTAACATATACAAAGGAAGAAATTTATAGTGAAATATACAATAAAAATTCATTAAAATTTTAACTATTCTAAAATGCAGAAAAAAGTTAACTTTTTTTTTTTTTTTTTACAACATTTATTTTTTTAAAAAAAAAAAAAAAAAAAAAAAAAAAAAAAAAAAAAAAAAAAAAAAAAAAAAAAAAAAAAAAAAAAACAATTTTCACACAATCAAAGCTATAAGTGGTTTTATAGTCTTCATTAGTGATAGCAAATCTGTTGCACGAATGACAGCTCGTACATAAATGATTTTCATATAAGATCATATCTGCAATTCCAATTACTTTCAAAATAGGATATTTATATTTGTTCTATAATAAACAAGTTAAATAAATTTATTATAAAATAAACAAATTTTTTGTATAAGCAAAAAATTCATTAATATTGTTGATAAAATCTGAATGTATTTTGTAGCAATTAAAAAAAAAAAAAAAAAAAAAAAAAACAAATATACCTCTTTCCCTTTGAAACTCTAGCAGTGTGAATCCAACTAACCATCTTCCTCAACGATTGACTATTTTTAATTATTTGCCGCACTCCTTACGCTTACACAAAAACTCCAAAGATTAGTGAAACAATAACATGGAAAAAATCCCAGATATTTAGCTTTATTCAATCACTTAAAAAATCTGAAATACTAATTATTATTATTATTTTATTTTTTATTTATTTATTTTATTTTTGTTTTTTATTTTTAATTTTTTTTTTTTTTTTTTTTTTTTTTTGTCTCTATAATGATACATTTATTCTTTTTGGGGTTAGACTAGCCACGGGGAATTCCAATAAACCCTGCTTTCACTATCACAAACACGTACTGCCTCCAGCATTCGCATTTCAAAAAGCATAATGAAATTTTAGAAGCTTCATTTTATTTGAGAATATTTTCCACGGTAAATCTTTCTGATCTGAAATTTTACACAGACCTATATATAAATGCGATTAAAAGACATGAAATTTTTTCGGTTATCTATTAAAGTATACTTATAGTTAGTGTAATTTATGCTGAACTTTGGACTACAAATATTCTTTAGGTTTTCAGCGGTGTTTTAGTGTCAAATACTATAGCATTATGTTCAGGTTATTACACAACATAGGAAATATAACGTTTAAACCATAATTTTATATTCCCAACATAAGTAAAGAATTAAATATAGTGGGAAATTTCTTTCAAAGAATAGTAATTCTGGAAATGGCAAAAGAAATCATTGAAATATAGTAAAATTTAAACATATTGATTTGAAAAAGATGCTTTTTAAATGGGTTGTATGTGACCCCAATGAATTTAAATCATTTGAATTTTGGCTAAATGATGCATTGAAAAAGTAAAGTTTAGTTTAGAACAATGAAAAATGTTCGCACAACAAAATTTTGAAATATTTTAGGAATTTAATAGTAGAAATTACACAAAATAATTTTTAAACAGGATTTCATTTCTAAATTTGTCTGCATTCATTTGCAATTATATAAAATTTTTAATCGTATCTCAATAAAAGTTATTAAAAACTATTTTTTAGATTCTATTTGTAAAACCAGCATGGACTCAAACAGAAATGTTTGCGGAAAAACTTGGCAAGCAAAAGGAAAAAGGTTTGCCAAATTGGTCTACATAAGTTTTGTGTTTTTTATTAAGACGCAGAGCTACTGTTGATCCGGAAAAGTCTCAAACCTAAAATTTGTTCAGCTGAAACACTAGAGTTAGTAATGTAAACAAAATATAAATTCGGCCGCATAACCATTAAAAGCGTTTAAGAAAATAAACATATCCTGCTTTTAGGGTTTCTATATAAATTATTTCTAGTAAAACAAAACAGAGAAAGATAAAGCTCTTTCTCTCTCTCTCTCTCTCTGATACAATAGTTCAAATCATTTAATTAATCTATGGTCTTAAAAATATTTTTTTAAAGAGAACGAGTTATTTAAATATTTTTCATGAATAAATATTTGTTTATATAAAAGGTGATTCCCTAATGCGATAAAAACAAAAAATTAAAAATAAGTTTTCAAAAAATTTTCTTTAAAAGAGAGAAAAAATGAAAATATTAAAACACTTTCAAATAAATGATGTTTTTCGATAAAATCGGAATTAATGTAACTTGGATATTGTATGGAATTTATTGCATTAATATATATTTTTACATAAATCTTCAACATAATCTTAAAATACTTTCAGAATATTTCTTCTTTTCGACACGGATAGAGTTACAATCTTTTTTTTTCCCCTCTCCTAGCGCTCCACTTTTTTCAACTGAATCGCAATTTGGTGTGGAGTTCGACTTCTTCAGTACACAAATGCCATAGGTAGCCATTTATAGGGTAGGCAACCATTCATATAAGGAAAGGACAGGAGAGAGAGAAAGTATAACCATGCACGAAACACGACTCGAACCCAGGACCTCACTATCCGTTGACCACTAGAACGGGTGATAGACTATATTATTTATTGTAATATTTATATGTATTTCTATTTTATTAGATTCTACTTGGTGGATTATATTAACCAGCTATTTTCAAGAAATCAATTTTCTAAATTAAAGGAAATCGAGAAACCCAGTGTTTCCTACAGGTGGTAATTCAATTTGATGTACTTTTTCAAATTTCTTTGAAAGTTTAACAAATAAAAAAAATTAATATCTAACAGTAATATCGTTGCGTTAGTTTCTAATTTTATTTAATACAAATTTATAATTTTTATGTCTTTGAATAACACAAAAACTTTTACAACTCAAAAGTTCTATTTTTTAGCGATTCATAATTTTTTTAAAATTGTACATTTTAAGTTTATTAATATGTATTATCTCATTACTTTCAGACAAGTGATTATTAAAATTCTCTTAAGTCATTTTATTTTAAAGTAAACCATTTGAAACCATATTTCATTAGTTGACACTAGAAATTTAAAAGAAAATCATTTCCACTACATATTTTTCGCTTTTCATCAAAAACACTATTTTTAAAAAATCTGTTTAATCCTTCAAATTGGAAAAAAAAATTTTAGTTTTTATTATTCTCTTTGCATTATTTTATAAGAAAAAATTAATTTCTAATAAACAAATATCTGTTTAAAAAAATCCTATTTCTATTTGACCAGGCACAGAATGGTTTGGTTAGTTGATTTAGGGTCATACTTTGCACAGAAGAGCTAATTAGACTAGAACCTACAATTTCAAGCGAATACCGTAGCGCTATAAATATAAAAGACCGAGATGGGATTCGAGCCTGTGAACTGTTGAACAAAAAGCTAAAGCGGTAACCATTCGACTGCCAAATCGGCGCAGCGCTGAATGGAGTGAAACTGACATCAGGATATTGGTATCAATCTAACTTAAAAATTTGCTGTTTAATTACTTTTTTTCCATTTTTGAAAAAGTATTCTTCTCATACTTTGTAACGAACATGTTTTTTCCTTTTCCCAATCACTGCCAATCGGAAATGTTTTTAAATCGCAGATGAAACAAGTTCCAAATTCAGTATTTAACAATTTCGTAACTAAAGAAAATTTTCAAGCGTTCCACACCTTCGATTTGATTTTAGCTGATTTATATGTGAGATCTCATTTAGTGATGCAAAATAGCATTTTGAACATTGTAAACTGTAAATTTCATTACTTTTCCGCAAATCAATTTTTCCTCGAAATCTAGGCACATGTTTTCCACATTGGAAGTTACACGACGCTAATTAATCAATAAAAAAATCTGGTATATATAGTTTTTTTCTGGATTAACGTACGAGCAATGAAGAGATTAGGAGAAATATGTATGACTTCACTCAAGATTTTTAGATGAATATTGACGGGTTTATCATGAGATCTGGTTTATAATGCGTGCAATTATATGGATGCCATATTTGCATCCATAACTGCACTCGAAGCTTGAAAAAGATTGTTCTCGATTCCAGCCTCCTTCACCATAATTATGCAAAGTAATCCAATACCATTACGGTAATTTTATCACTGAACCAATAGAATTACTCCCAAAAGATATACAGCTCCAAAAAAATACAATATCATGAAAACACTTTCTAGTAGTTTGTATTAAAAATATTTCTAAATCTTCTGAACTTGGTATACAGAGATCGATATATTCTCATTCTACAATAGGACTCAGTATAGGTCATTCTAATCAAACCGGACAGATACTCGCTAACATTCTGCCGGAATGGTAAAACAATGTTCCTCAACATAAAAATTCTATTCCTATCTGTTTGAGATGCTTCAAATTCATAAGCTCGAAAATTTTCTAGTAACAAAATATTTACAATTGAACAGGTTTTTAAATTATTTAAACCCTGCCCATAAATCGCTTATTTGAGCTAGGCACTTGGACAATTTTTATTATTTAAAAAAAAAAATCTTAGATACACTACTAACATCACGTGAATTTCCATAACTTTGTAATTTTTCTTTCTTTTTGCTGTAATTTTTAAGTTGAAGGCAGGAATCAAAACAATGAACAAGGTGAGGAATGCAATCAACAGTTTCACTTTATTTTTCTGAAAAGAAATATAGAAATTTTTTTAAAAGAAAAGAAATTTCTGTTCTGCAAAAATAATGATTTTAAGTGATAAGCGATAAAAACATCTGAAATAAATATACAACAATCGGATGAATGATTAGCTATCGGAAAAAATGTAAAAAATCAGCAGGAAAATAAAAAATATAAAAGCAGAAAAAGTAATCTAAAACCGGTTGACGAATGATTTCTTTTTGTCATTCTTTTCGAGTACATATTACATAAGTTTAAAAAAACAAGTCCTTTATCTTGATTGAAGTGCACAATAAACGCTTTCCCGAGAAATCTGTTTTCATAAAATAAGTTTCCATATGAATGTAATACTTAAATTCAATATTGGTTTCAATATTATGAACTAAAAATATTTTCATTTTGTCATTTCGAATTTTATAATCTAAAAATTGAAATGACAAAATGAAAATATTTTAATTTTTACAATACAAAAATTCATAATAAGCATTTTAAGTTACATTTAAAGGAAAAAAATTAATTAATTAAATGCGGAAAAAACACTAATTGGTTGAACGGTTGTTGTTCTACGATCTTTTTCAGATACGAAGACAGGTCGAGACTTTCTATTTAAAGTGAACTATAAACCACTACATACCCGTGGTAAAATTCAAACCAACGAACTATTTACTGACAGCGCGCAAACCTAAAGCTAAGCACAGAAAAGATTACGCAAGATAACATTCTCAAATTGAAACCAACTTTCAGAATTAAATAGAACAAAAATTTAGAACTCCCCCTCCACACACACCTATAAGCCATTTTTCAACTAGATTTTATATATAATTTTATTTCTCTTATTAATTATCATTAGTTCGGCTTATTTAAAAAAATATATTTTATATTTTTATACAAAAAGACGTTGAATCTTACACTTGATTTTTTTGATTACTTTTATGACAAATTACATTTAAGCAAAAATTAAACGAAACTATTTTTTTCCTACAATTTTCAAATAAACAATGTTAGGAACTGCTTAAATTGTAAGCCTACACAATATTTTAAGGTGAAAAAAATAAAATATTACAAGAGTTTTACACAATAATTACACTAATGAACACAAAATTAAGTTTACAAACATAACAAATTAAATATTTGGACAAAAATAAGTTTTTAATGCATTAAAATTTGGTATACCCAACACTTAATGCTATAAGGCAGGAAATAACACAAATATAAGTTTATCTCATTTGCATATCAGCCAAATTTTTTAAATAAACTAATATGCAAATAAGAGCAACACTGATCAAATATAATACGTCATATGAAGCATATTTTTTATCGATTCATCTTTATTAACTAAGAAGAGAAGTAGCCACCTTTGACATATACAAGTTGAAAAATGAAAATGTTACAAAAAAAAATGTCACCCTTTTTTTTCAATTTAGTAGATAAATAACCGCTACAAAAATAAAATGTTATATAAGTAATGTGAGAGCTAGTTTTCATATTGTTAATGAAACTATCATCAACGATTGTGACAGTAAATTCCACTCTTTTAAGATAGCCGATATTAACGCCTTGAGGTTTCTGAGGTGGTTGTCGACATGCAATGGCTTTTCCCAGGGCACCCATAATACTTTACAGGGCTGATGGGTGGAATCACATCAAATGAAAATCCTCATCATGATAATTGTCAAATCTGTGATTGGACTATCATCTATAAAAAGGTAGATTTCCCACAGCTCCTCAAAAAAATTGCGTTTAGGATTCGTGAATCTGATTCCTACAGCGCTCTGCTGTAACTGTACGAGCAGAGAAGATAAGAAGCAATGTAGGCCCGTCCAACACAATTCTTCTCCAAGCAAAAACGGTTCTTCCACAAAAGCGACTGATTTTTTTCTTATGTTTGCAAAATGACAGAATCTTCTCGGTTTTCAGATGAAAAATCATTGAAGATGGCTATGAGATTATCTCGACTGTTCATTGAAGAAAACACGATGCCAATCTTGCTCTGTCCAAGAATGGTGCTCATGACTCCATGTCATATGGCGCACTTAAAAAACTACTTGTGAGGAACACACACCACTGCTCTCTACGAGCAAAGACTCCTCCACACATAGCTATCTAAAAAATGTTTGTTTTGTAATCATTGTTTCAGACACAGCAGCGAGTTATTGATAACTCCTCAGAAGTCATACCGTAATGGTAGCGCAAATTTAAGGCTACATAGCGATCTTACGAGACGTTATGACACTTTTCTGGCAATTTTCATCAAAAATATTAATATTAAATATTGTTGTTGTTGTCGTGTGCCAGCCAGGCTGGCAATATGGGGTGCGCTGCTCCACTTTTCCAACTGAATCATATTTGGTGTGGAGTCCGACTTCCTCAGTACACACATGCCATAGGTACCCGTTTATAGGGTAGGCAACCATTCACACACAAAGAAAGGACAAAGACAAGAAAGAGAGAGAGAGAGAGAAAGTACATCCATGCCCAAGCCAGGATTTGAACCCAGGTCCCACCCATCTGTAGTCAGGTACGCTAACCACTAGACAATATTAAATATTAAAATGTAATATTATACACATTCTGCAATCAACTTAGTAAGACGATTGTGAAATTAAGTCATT
Source organism: Latrodectus geometricus (assembly GCA_026290005.1). Lineage (NCBI taxonomy): Eukaryota > Metazoa > Arthropoda > Arachnida > Araneae > Theridiidae > Latrodectus > Latrodectus geometricus. The sequence continues at coordinate 50,471 of JAPDSC010010341.1, read as the reverse complement.
GAAGAACTGCATGTTTCGTAGAGAACACACAATATGTCTGATTCTAACCTAAAATACACACAAATGTATTTGAGGTTAGAATTAACTGGAACACGATTAATTTTCTACTTCAAATGATTTCTACAAGACATTCCATGCAAATTAACCAAATATTTCAATTTTCAACAATACCATCCATATCAGATTTTAATGAAATTTTTAGGAACAATTTTCTCTAATATTGTAAAAATATGATTATACTTTTATCTTATTGAATTCCATGAAAACATATTCACAAATCATTCATAAATTTATGACACATAATTTATTGCATTATGAATTCTAAATTTCTATAATACCAGGATAGCTATTTTATGTCTCACTTTTAAAAAATTTCGGAAGCATTTAATTTGATATGCAATTAGCCTTCTCTTTATGAATTTCAAGCTCGATAAATTTTATAGCAAATTTTGAAAAATACATGTTTATATAGCATAATTATAAGCTTTACATCTAGAATGTTTCTCTGCAGAAGCTCAATAGGATCAGGTTTGGTTTGGTTGTCGCTAAACGGTCATTCTTTGCACACGAGGGCTAATTAGACCAGGAATTACGATTTAAAATCAATGGGATTAGGAGATATAAAGGAATTATATATTTCACAGTAAGTACATGAAACAAAATTAGGGGAAACTTAGAGAATTAGACCCATGAATTTCATTTCAAGAAAATTATCTTCAGATTTTTTATTTAAATAATTTTTATTTACAACAATTAAGTTGAGATGTTATCACATATGAAACTTTTTTTATCACATCAAACAATTAATTTTCTTGCTAGAATTGCATACTCCATTGAAATTCCGTTAAAAAATGTCAAAGTTAAATGCTTATAATAGTACAAAATATATATTTTTTTTTAATATAGTATGTTATTACAAATTTTTTAAATATATAGTATTTTATTAAATTAAAAGACTTTTTATAAAGCAGTTAAGATAAAATTATTATGAGGGATTAAATAATTCATTGGGCATAATTGAATCTGAGAAATACAGAATTTGAGAAAATTTTACACAATGTAAAAATATGTCATTTTTTTAAAAAAAAAAACAATTTAGAAAATATTAACCATGAAGGTTTTGAATTCACTGAGTTAAATCTGAAGTTTTCATATTTAACAGAATGGGATGAAAAAAAACAAAAGATTATTTTCAGTTCTATCTTATGAAAGATATATCTAAATATTTTCAGTGCCCTTTGAAATTGTCAAATAAAGACTGATTTATTTATTTTTTTTTTTTTTTTTTTTTTATTACGGAAACGTGAAATGAGAGTTGTTATAATAATAAGAAGTATAATGTGGGTATTGTAATACAAAAGCTAATCAAAATTATTAAATGCTTAGAAATGTCAACCGCATCGCGCATTTTTCATTTGTTTCTTCCCTATAACCGGTTCATTTGAACCGGTACATATTGCTATATTGCTCAATCGACTCTACTCTGACAAACATCTAGAACCGCATTCCAATCCTTACGAGGTCACTCAAAGTTGTTTAAAAACAAAATCTCGGAAAATTAACCGTTGAACCGACAAAAAGAATTATATTATATATAAACTGGAATAATAAAATTAAAAATATAAAGGTTTCTTTTTTTTCACGTGTTTTATAAGTCATTTCACACATTTAGTGTCACTACTAAATTTTTGGAATATTTAAACATTTTAAACAAATTATCAAACATGACTAAAATTGCTCGACTTCTTACACAATTATTTAAAAGATTATGTTTTAATTACTTTTAATGCGTTTGTCCTGTGTTTTCTTTTAATTCATTTTTAAATATTTTTAAGACAATTTAAGAACCGCTATATATATTATATATATATATATAGAACCATTTTAAATACTAAGTCACATAAAATTACCTTTATTATCTTACTTTTATGTTTAAATAAATTATTTTAATTTATTTTAAAATTTATTCTAATACATTTAAAAATAACTTTTTAAATATATTTGCTATGTAATTTCTGCCACGCAAAATCCATAGGCGTTCATATAATATTTAATAATAAAACTCATTTTTTAAGTTATGTGAAATATCTTTTTATAAATTTGGTCTCAAAATATTGAATTCATATTTTACTTTTAGACAAATCTACTTCTAAATTTCAGTACATTTACTAAAATAGATGATTTGTATATTATGCTTTTAAAACAATATATGCGCATTTTCTGTCAATATTCAGTTAACTAGGCACACAAAAATTGCTTTTTAACATCATAAGTTAAATAAATAGCTCTGGGTGGTCACTGGAAGAAGAAAAAATTAAAGTTATACTAAAAATATTTTACTATTTATTTGTTAAAAATGAAATTTTCAGGACACAATATTTACGGAATTTTAGATAGAAATAAATCGAATAAATTTTAAATTTTGCTGAAAATTTGTGTGTGTGTTTGGCTGTTTATTTTTCATTAATTAATTTAAAAATTAATTAATGAAAAATAAATCGCATTTAGTGATAAAATGTAAAAAATTAAGGAAACAATTAAGAAAAATAAAGTATTGTAAATAAGAATTTTTCTCTTTAATTTTTTTTAATTTCATAGTTGCGAAAGAGTATTTTTAAAAATATAAAGTCTTATAATTTTTATCAAAATATGAGAATTTAAAGAACAAATAAAGCATTGTATAAATAGCCATTCTATTAAAATTATATCTACAGAATATTATCACAAAGTCAAATTTGAAATCACTGTTTGATTTTTATGTCAGTTTTTTTGGAAAACAAGAAATAAATTCCACACAAGATAAATAAAATGAGTTATATATTTTCGTAAACCGCATACAATGCGACCTTCGTGGTTGAATTGACCTACATAAAACATATTTTTCGCCAAAAAGCGATATCTCATAAAATATGGCTTATCCATTCGAAGCAAGATCGGAATTTCGCTTGTTGGCTCAGTTTGCTAAAGATGTCGTCATCATCGAAACACCTTCAAATAATGAGGAATTTCATTTTTATCAGGGATAATTCAAAAATTGCACATTTTAAAGCATTTTTTTTTACTTTTTTCTTTTTTGTTAACATTTTTTCATAATATTTCAACGCTTAAATATTCTTCAAAGAAGCAATTGCATATAATAAGTAAATATAGCTTCGGCTAAAAATAAATGTAGTTAATATGTATTTATAATCAAATTTATTAAAATATTTGTAATGGTTTACATTTTTCATTTGAGAGGTTTAAATTTATAAGTCCACAACTCTAGTTGCACAAATTAAAAATTGGAAAAATTTATTTATTAAAATTAAAAAAGCTAATATATTTTTAACTTTAATAAATCCGCAGCATTGGCACGACAGCCCTTTAGGGGCCTGGGCCTTCCTCAGAAGCTTTTCCCAATCTGCCTTTCTCCCAGCAATTGATCTCCAGTTCTTTACTTTAAGCATAACAAAGTCCTCATCCACATAGTCTTTCCATCTCTTTTTGGGCCTTCTTCTTCGTCTTTTATTAGAGGGGGTTACATTAAAAACTTTTAATGCTGTACGTTCTGGGCTCATTCTTACTTCATGCCCTGCCCATCTCATTCTGCTTAGTCTTATAGACTTGATAATATCATTGTCATTAAAAATCTTATATATTTCAAAATTGTATCTTTTTCTCCAGTTGCTATTATCAAGAACAGAGCCAAAGATGGTTCGCAGGACCTTCCTTTCGAAGGTCGTTAATATCATCTCTTCATTTTTTGTTAATGTTCAAGTCTCAGAGACATAAGTCAAAACCGACTTGAGCAGTACTTTATACAGTAAGATCTTTGTCTTTCCTTTTATTAAGTAAGATTTACAAGAACAATAATGTTCTTAAACCAAAGAAGCAGCAATTGGCTGTAATAATTCTTTTCCTAATTTCAGGATATATATATATATATATATATCAATAATTTAAAACAGATTTTGTTAGTTTAGTCAGTAGCTTTAGGGTTATTTTAGCCGGGATTTAGTTTTAAGAGGATTCTGAAGCGCTACAAAACATCAATGCCTGCAATGGGATTCGAATCTACGAACAGTTTGATTGAAAGGCAAAACAATATAATTCTTTTGCGTTTTACAGAATGTGAGTAGAATGGCCAACCAGCTTGATCAGACACACACACAAATGGTTTTTTTTTTTTTTTTTCTTTTTCTTTTTCTTTCACTTCAGTGATCTCAATTATTTAAGTATGTTGCTTGGAAGAATACATCTATGTATGTGTTAAAAGTCTTATAAAAATCTATTAACATTCTGGTACATACTAATTTAAAAATATAGGACAACAAGTTGTTTACCATTATCCCACATCTGTTACTAACTAGGCTTTTTAAAACACTTAAGAAACACAACTGAAATTTCAAAAAAAAATTAAGCAATAGTTTATTTTTGAAATTTATTATTGAAGAAATATTTAAGCTAATGCTTCATTATCTCACAACGAAATTTTTGTATACATTTAAACTAACTATATAAAACATTCACAACTGAGCTTAATTAATCTAATTAACTTTAAAATACTTTCAAATACGATTTTTACAAAATGATTCATTTTATCGTTTCAGTGGGAATAAAATAATAAATTATTCTAATATAAGTTGACACAAATTTAGACGAAAATATTAGCTAAAGGTATTTCTGAAATTTTAGTAAACCAACAAAAAGATTTTCCAGATGAAAAGTAATTGTTTTTTTTTTTTTTTTTTTGTCGAGTCAGACTGGCAGTATGGGTGCGCTGCTCCACTCTTTCAACTGAACCGCAATTGGCTATGGAGTCCGACTTCCTCAGTACACACATGCCATAGAAACCCGTTTATAGGGTAGGCAACCATTTACACTCCGTTCATACATGGAAAGGACAAATACAGAAGAGAGAGAAAGAGAAAGTACATCCATGCATAAACCGGGATTCGAACCCAGACCTCCCTATCCGCAATCAGGCACGCTAACCACTAGACAGA
>JAPDSC010010341.1:10270-35486 GCA_026290005.1 Latrodectus geometricus | reverse complement strand
ATTTAGTCGTCTTTCCTATGTATAAAACTTACTGAAATATTATGAGTGTTAAAATACTGTTGGAATCAAAATACTTCAAAGTCTCATTTGTAAAAACCTGATATATTTTTAATAATTATTCACTAAAATAAATTACACTTTTAATTTATGCTCAACAAATTAAACTTCTTAAAAACAATAAATTTTCGTATAAATTAGTAATCAATTAAGAAATACAAATAAAGTTTAAAAGTACATGTTTAACAAATATGATTGTGAAAGTATTCAAATTTTTAATGCCTATCTATCATTTTTTGGTACACGACGTCAAATTAGGCTAGGACATATAGTTTAAATTAGATTTCAAAGCACTATTTATATCTAAGCAAGACATGAGAAAAATTTAATATTGGAATCAAAATTCAAAGTAACAGAAAATTATTAATTTTGAATGTTAAATAAATATTAACATACTTGAGTTTTTAATGTTGCTTAAAAATTGTATATATTATTTATGAAACATTTTTATGAGCAAAGTGCATTTAATAAAGTGAAAAAAAATACTTACAATTTCACAAAAAGCAGAATACTGTGACCAAGATATCTTCAGATATATTCTTAGGAAAACTATATATGTATAACTGGAATAAGTTTGGTACAAATACTGCTTTTGAGTATCATGGTGCCGTGATATATTTCCATGGTGGTAATTATCCTACTAATCAGAGTTGTTTTTAATTGATAAAGAGAAGTAGAAAAACAACTCACTAGATCGTAGGAATGTGATTTCACATGTTCTGTGACCATCATGACTTAGCAGAGATAATATATTTCTTTCAACACATTCGGCATTTCATGATTACAACTGTTATTTAAATTGATAACAATTTATACGACTAATATTATAACCATTTTTCAAATATGAGAAAGTAAGATATCGCATGATTTTGACCTAACATTCTGAGAAGGTACGTTTTTAAGTAAAATGGATTTGAATTTAGACATAAAATATATGCCAAATTTCTTAAGTAATGAAGACTCGTTGAAATACATGAGTGAAATAGTTGAGTACTCTGGATTCTTTTTACAGTACACTGATTCCCTATCTTTTGGAGAATAGACAGCAGACAATAAATTTACAAGCCCCTGTGGAAAGCAACTGTGAAAGTATTTGGAAGAAAAAAAAATCGGAAGTAATGTTTTCCTTTATGCTGCACTGTATAAAGGACAAGTAAAAGTGCATATTCGCAAACATCATATGAATTCTAATGAAATTTTGTTTCCCACCAAAAATGGAATGACAATGGACCTAACTACATGGTATGATTATTATTTAAAACTTTGCAAATTTAGTTTAAATTATATTACTTCTTTATACATTGCAAATAATTCTATTTTGATTTTAAATGAGAAAGATTATATGCATGTACATTTTATTATTTTATGCATGTACATTTTATTATTTTATACATGTACATTTTATTATTATATGCATGTACATTTTATTTTTTTATTATTTTTTTAAAGAATTTTTATTATAGAAAAAGGAATTATTTTTAATAGAATTATATTTTAATTTTTTTAATTTTTAATAGAAAGGAATTAAATATAATGTGATATTTAATGATAAGATTCCTAATTTTAATACATTATATTTTCTTAAAAGGTATCTTTTAGATGATGGTATATCATTTCATTCATACAGTCATTACATGATTCTAGGTATGAACTCATAGTTCTAACTATTCAATGTTTTTATTCATTTCTAAAAGCTTGGGAGGTAGGCCAACTGGGGAATCTTGTCAAGCATAAAATAAAAGGAAATAATACATCATGCGTCTTACTTCATGGGTGATGTTGAAAAACATGCATACAATTAAAAAAAAATTTTTTTGACCTATTCATAAAAATTCCCATCATTGATATCTATTGTAATTAATTTGAGGATCTATTTCCATTTAAAATACGCATACATTTTAAATCATAAAAAAATATATTGCATTTGAAAATTTAACTCTTAAATTCTATTACTTTAAACATAAATTCTATCAATATAGTAAAAATAAATTCTATTTTCCAATTTATTTATTTATTTTTATTTTATTTTATTTTTTTTTTTTTTTTTTTTTTGGCCTATTCTAAAATTCCCATCATTATAATTGAAATGAGGATCCATTTCCTTTTAAAATAAAATATGTGTACCTTTTATATCATAAAAAATATATCCAATTCGAAGATTTAACTCTTTAATTCTGTTACTTTAAAAGTGAATTTTTATTATAAAACATGTTATAATCTTAAAACACAAAAATTGTATTTAAAAACCCATTTCCTTTTAAAATATGTGTAAATTTTAAATTGTAAAAAAAATATATTACATTCGAAAATTTAACTCTTAAATTCTGTTATTTTAAAAATGAATTCTGTCAGTAATATTCCAAAAATAAATTCTAAATTTTCCAGTTAAATATTAATATTCTAAAAAACAAATGACTAAATATGTATTGTAATTGAATCGAAGATCCTTTTCTTTTTTAAAATACAACTAAGTCATAAAAAACATTCTATTTGAAAATTTAACAAATTCTCTTACTCTAAAAATGAATTATTATTATATACTTTAAAATACGTTATAATTTTAAAACACAAAAATTGTATTCAAAATCACTTCTAAAAAATCCAAATCCTTATCACCCCTCTGATTATTGAGCATTAAAGTCATTCACAAGCATAATCCAAGTAGCTCAGTGGATAAGATAACAGACTACCACCGCTGACAACGTTGAATTTTTTCTTTTGCATTGGTGATTGAACCCCACACACACACATATCCTCCATCTATAACAATATACTCAGGAATTGATTGCTACATTTCTATTAATGATACGCTAACTAATCCTAGCAACATTTACTTTCGATATATAAATTTAACTGTTAAGTAGAGTAATTACAAAAATTTTTAAAGATTTACAAGAGCCAATTGTATTAAAAGTTTATATTGAATATAAAGCAGTTTTCCTTCAATTTGAATATTATTTGAAAACAAATGTGAATATTTTAACACAAAATAATCACAGTGAAGGAAGTTTAAAAAAAATAGAAGCATAAAAGTTAGAATAAAATATACTAAAGAAAATAAAAACAGAAATCAACATTCAATAGAAACTGTATACAACCACATTTGCCCAACATTGATAAATATACACTGTCTGACATAGAAAATGCAACACCATGAAGTTTTAGTCGTATAAATATGCAATTTCAAAGATTACACAGTGGAACATATTATGCAAATAATATAAAATGCAAGTTGGTCATGGGATTATCACGCCAGATAAGAGGGATAGAAATGGCGGACAAGCCAACAGTCTTATCTCTTTGCCGCTTAGGAAATCCAGTATTTCTGAAAGTTCAAAGACAGTTCTGACGGCATCAAAGACAGTTCCGACAAATGGACGGTTCTGTGAGAGGTCGATAGGACGGTTTTGTTAGAGGCTTACTTACGGCTGGTTGGTCCTACCATCGTGTCGCTTCTAAACCCCGCCTAGATGCATCAACTGTGTATAGAATTTGGACCAGATGAGTGAACGAGCAAAATGCTAATAGTTGCATAAGACCAGGTCCATCTAGACGGATAACAGAACGGACAGATCGACATATCCGAAGTGCAGCTATGGCGGCCCCACAATCAACTTCTCTTGACATTCTGCGCCATGTGCGGCCAGTTCTGGATGCTCCAATATCTGTGAGAACAATTGCACGACGGTTGGCTGAAGTGTGCACACATACCGCTCTTTACGAAGACTGCCATTAACGCCAAGACACCGTAGGGAGAGATTAAGATTTTGTCATCAACGAGCTACTTGGACGACTGAATGGCCGAATGTGGTGTTTAGTGACGAGTCTCGATTCTGCTTGACTAATGATAGTCATCGGGTGAGAGTCTGGAGGGCATCAGGGAGATAGAGTCAATTTGACCACTATTGATGAACACCACTCATCAACGTTGAATAATGGTTTGGGGTGCAATCAGCTACGATAGCAGACCATCCATAGTACTCCTCAGAGGCACTTTGACGTAATGACAATACGTTGATGAGGTGCTGCAACCTGTTGTGCTAACTTACCCTCAGTAGCTGCAAGATAGTATTTTCCAGCAGGATAACACAACATTGCACACAGCACTAGTCAGCAGACAAGCCTTGCAGAGTATCCAATTGCTTCCTTGTCCTGCGATGCCTCCTCATCTTTCCCCGACAGAGCATACCAGGACGGGATTGTAAGTCGTTTGTCTGTTATGCCCCAGCCTCCGTCGGAGGGCGAACTGCGGAGAATGGTTCAGACAATATGGGCTTCTATTCCCCAAGACACCGTCTGCACGTCAATTGCCTCTTTACCACTCAGAGTGTCTGTTTGCATCACTGCGAGAGGAGGCCATACTATTTACTGATTTTCTGCATATTTCATCAATGTATAAATTTATCTTTTTGTAAATAACATCACTTATTTGTGCATGCATGCTTTGTCTGTGTATCAATTTTTATCACATTCTATCGAATATTTTATGGTGTTGCATTTCCTATGTCAGGCAGTGTATATCGGTACATAAAACATATAAGAACACATACCATGCCCACTTTCTCCATCTGCTATAGGCATTTTTCAGTCCTTATTCACAGCCAAAATAGGTATAAAATATTCGTACTTAATGATACCTGCAAAGTGAAATTATATTATTTTAAATTATCACATTCATTTTCAGTATATCTTAACAAAAGAAGTATAAAAAAGTAAACAACAATTGTGAATGTCAGACAGTTAACGAGAACAAGAACCCTTGACTTGACTTCCTTATCTGCCATGGGGAGAGACACAGAGGCATTCTGGATGAGTTGTGTACGAGAAAGAATAGTTTTTTTTTTTATTATTATTACCACGGATAGCATAAGTCCCACTCCCGGTTGATATGTTATCTTTATATAACTTTAATATATATCTTTAATAATACAGTAAAATGTCTAAACTAATGTTTGTGTATGTTAGTGTTTATAAATGTGTCAACAGAAGCTAATGTATTTTGTATTATTCGACTATCCTGGAGAGGAAAGGTTCAGGAGAACATCACAGTGGCGTGAATCTCCAGGATGTTTTCCGAAAACAAAATTATTCATGTATATTAATTATGGAAATAGGTTTGCAAAGCAGTGAATTTTTACATTTTTATTGCTTTTCATTTCATTAAGAATTTGTTTTAATTATCCATGAATTAAGGGAACGTTTGTTTTAGAATGTTGAGTTCTTTCTAGGTTTTTGCTTAAGTACATGTTATAAATTCTTAAAAAGTTATTTAAATATTTGGAATTTCAAGATAAAGAAAAACATATAATGCTTAATCTAACTAAGAAATTATTTAAGGTTTGACATAAATTTTGAAGTATTATTAGTTACTTGATGTTTGTTCATTAAAATTCAGATGTTTTATTTTTCTAATAGGTGATACTATATTTTAGTAAAAAAAAAATATTTTTGGAATTAGTTTATCTACACATATTATGTTGAATAATAATTTTGGTAACTGTGCATTTCTCAATTTATATGTATTAATTTAAAAGCTTCAGAGTTATTGAATAGTAAATGGTTGCAATGTCTTTTTAATTTAATGTGGTATAACAAAGTATAAATATTTTTGCTTAACCATTTGAGTGTGGCAAAGCACTATCGCGCTTCGCTTGTTATGCGCCAAAAATGAGGGAGAAGCACAATAGCGTTTCTCTTGTTTTGTTAATTAAATTACTACGCATTTCATTCCACACTTTTTGCATATATATAAAAAAACTCTTCAGCACTCAAACGGTTAAAATTTTCATAGTCATTCTGATAAGGTTTTTATTATTTAAACGATATAAGTTTATTGCATAAGAAACTGTTTAAAAAAACTTTAAATGCTTTTTAATTGTTTATTGTTTACATTATGAAAAAATGGTTTAAAAATTGGTGAATGTTATGAGGTATATTAATTATGATTGAGTTTAATATTCATGCAAAGTAACGAAATTGAGATTTTTAATTTTGATTCAAAACCGAAAATGTAAAATATTTTAAAAGGGGAAATTTTGAATTATTTTATATTTCAAAAGAGCTTACTTGCAATGGTAAAAAATTTTTTTTCAATAATTTTGATTCATTTTTTTTTTTAAAGTAGAATATAATATACAAAAAGAGTTATACAAATAAATGCATATCACTAAAAATTATTTTAATATTTTATTGGTTGCTTTAATAATGATTTATTTCATTTGGTTTATTTAAACTGGGATTAGGATTCATATATGTATATACTTTTAGCTTGTTTTTTAATTGTTTTCATTCATGAATGTGCATTATATAATTCAAGTTTGGCAATGCGTTGAAACAGAAATCAAAAATATAAATTTTTCAATATAGATTAAGTATTTGAGTAAATTGTTTAAGGGTTTTTTTAATGCACTCAGAAAACGAAAGTGTTTTATTGGTTCAAAAAATGAAAGGTAATTTGTGAGATTTTAAATGATTGATAATTTAAGGTTTGGTAGTTTGCACCTGAGGATGATTTAGATCAGTATGCTAAACTCAAAAGCTCCATTTGAAGAGAAAATATAACTCTGTTACAACACAAGAAGAACTTTGATTTTTGTTATAAATTACACAATGAAAATTATGCTGAGTATAATTATGCTAGAAGCTACATTAGAACTGTATTTAAATTCAAGAGGTGTAGAAACATTTGCTAAACTTGAAGAATTTATTGTAACTTGTAAAATAAAATGACTTCTTATGTAAGGTCTCAAATATTTATAAAAGAGTCTAAAAATTGGCTTCCAGTTCCTGAATTGCTGAGAGAAATTGATAATTTCTTAGTTTGAATACCAAAAAGTTTTACAAGTGATTCCCACAATTATACCAAATTTATTCCAGCCTCACATGGAACAAAGCAGAACAAAATTGTATAGAAACCTTTTCCAGCTGAAGCCAGAAGTAAAAGTTTTAGCAAAAAGAAAAATATTATAAATATCAAAAGAACCCAGATCCATAACCATAGAATCCTTTTGGAAGTAATACTTCGAATTCCACTCTAGGTAAAAGGTTAATATAGTGTTACAAATGTCAAGAAGAAAGTCATTTGAAGACATTTTGCCCACAGGTGAATACAGTATCTCAAGTTTCTCATAAGAGTCAAACTGAAGAAATAAGTGAGAAAAGACTTAATGAACTTTAATTAAAATAGATAATGCAAGTTTCAATTGGGAAATTTCAATTAGTGAAAAGGATGAACATCTTTAAGTTGATTTTAATATAGGAGATTATAGTTTTTTTTCAAGGGATCATTGATAGTGGTGTGCAAGTTACAGTACTGTGAATGACAGTGGTACTTGAAGAAAAATGTTGTACTCAAGTGGGAAAATTTACTTGAGGCCTGCAATTGCATCTCCAGTTGAAGAAAAGCTTGTTTTTGTTTCACTTAGTCTTTGGTCAACAGTTGATGATATCAGGCTGTATATCATGGTGTATGATATGATAGTTGAAGGATGGTGTGAGCAAGCTTTGATCACTCCTAGAGTTTTCATTTTGTTGAAAGAACAAAGAAGAAAATATCTCAGAGAAGAATTTTAAAACTATCCACAGGAAAGAAAGAGTTTCAAAGAATACATTCAATGTGGAGGTAAGGAAAACAGAAGCTCATATAGAAGCAAATCAAGAAAGAAAACTCTGAAGTGGGGACTTCAACTACTCTTGCGGAAAGTAACATGTTAAATGAAGAAATAATCACTGATAAGGATGAAGAAAATAATCGTCCAGTTTCGCAAGCACAGATATTAAGAAATGATCATTTGTCTTGTGCTACATTAACTTGGTGTTTTGAAGATGCCAAACAGCAGAAGAACAATTATTGGCTAGAATCAGATTTACTGTATTGGACAGGCAATGTGGGAGGATAGAAATATAAACAGCTTGTGATTCCAGAATGCAGAAGAAAAGAAATCTTAAAATTAGCTCATGAAACATCCACATGAGGACATCTGGCTGCCAGAAAAACTAAGGAAAGAATTGTCTTTTTAGTGGGTAAGATATGCCAAGAGATGTAAAATATTTGTGTGAATCTTGTCATAATGGTCAACTGCAGAGGAAAACCAAACTCAAAAACCGAAAACCTATAAAATAATTGGTAGACCAGCATTACCCTTCCAAGTGTTAAGTTCAATAAGCCATTAAATATCAGCATTTAAGTCCTCTATGGGACATCAGTATGAGTTGTGTGTTATGGATCAGCACAGCTGATGGCTAGAAGCAATTCTTATTAAATCTTTGACTGCAAAAGCGACTTGTAATGTCTTTATGGAAATTTTGATGAGGATTGGCATTTCCCGAATCATTGCTATGGATAATGGAACCAATTTTACTGCCAAAATAGTGCACAAATTTCTCAAATGATTAGGAATTATTGTACCAAAATTCTCGACACCAGGTTGCTCACAGAGTAACAGACTGATAAAAAGATGGATTGGCACAATGAAATCAATGTTACATCATGCAATATTTTAGCAAGGTAGAGGATGGGACAAGAAACTGCCTTTTCTCTTGTAGAAACATCATACATTTGCAGGATCAAAAGTAAAATTTAAAGTAAATCTAAAACTTAAAGTTGCCAAGAACAAAGAAAGTCTTAAGATTGATATTAGGACTGTTCAATTATTATAGGGAATATGTGCCTCATTATGCGAACATTGCTAAGCCATCAGCAGACTTGAGCAGAAAATTTATACCAAATGATATACCTTTGTCTGAAGAGACAGAAAAGGCTTTAATCTTATTGAAAGAAAATTTTGTTCTGTCACTTCACTCTCAACACCTGATTTAAATAAGCAATTTGAACTCCACAAAGATGCTTCAGTTACTGGCATTGGAGCATGTTTAATGCAGAAATACTGATGGAAATCCTAAACCTATAACCTTCGTCAGTCTGAAATTAACTTTAACAAAGACTAACTGAAGTACCATCAAGAGAGGAACATATATCACGATCTCAGCTTTAGGTAAGTTTGAAGCATGGACTTATGTAACTTCTATAAATTTATTCACAGATCACAATCCTTTGAAATATCTTATGGAAAGCATCCCAAAGAATGCTAGATTATGGAGATGATCATAGGCTTTCTCTCACTAACAGGTCAGTATTGCTCATAAGTCCAGCAATAATAATGTCATCGCAGGTGCCTTATCAAGGATTTATGAAAGTGATTTATTAATTTCATTGTGAATATTGTACGAAAAAAATGTATCATAATATTTAAATTTAACATCATATAATATTGTGCAGTTATTTCTATTTTTTCATTAATATCTAATAGTTTTTAATTTTCATAAGGTTAATAATGTTTGCATAGTTGTGACTTTTTTATATTAATATTAGTTTTCATTGCCTTGCATTATAATATCATGGTGTAATAAATTTAATGTATATTTCTAATCAACTGATTTTTTTTAAATGATTATAGTAGTAGTAGAATATAGGTTATTTTCCCATTAAAACAGAATAAATAAAGAAAAAGTATAAGCTCAAGCACGAGAGCAAATAGATTAAATATTTATTTACAATTACAATTTTTGTTTTATTTGGCTCTTAATCTTGGTGATAAAAGGTAAGAGGAACACTCTAATAAAAATGATATAGTAAACATTTTTGCTCCATTCTTCATAATTTCTATATACAAGACAAGTCCAGCAATGGAAACTGTGAAAGTCAGACAGTTAACGAGAACTTTTGTTATCTGTTAAGTGTAAAGAAAAGGGAAAAGATTGTATAAGTGGTGTCAAAGAAAGAAGAAAGGTACCAAATGTAGGTACCAAAGAGTATAGAAAGGTACCAAAGAAGAAAGAGAATAAAGGTACAAAAGAAGAATAGAGAAGAAAGTTACCAAAGAGTACCAAATGTACCACTCCCAGTCGAAATACATATCTTTTAATAATGTGGTAAAATGTCTAAATTAATGTTTGTGTTTAGTAATTAGTGTTTAATAAATGTGCCATCAGAAACGAATGTATTTTGCATTATTCAACTATTCTGGAAATGATAGGATCATGAGAACATCACAACAAAGTTATAAAAATTATTACTAGAAATTATATTTGTATTGACAATTAATTAATTATCTACAGCTGTAGAGTAAAAACAATTACATTGAAAACAAAATAAACATTACAAAATAATATTTTAAACACCATAACTTAATCATTGTTTCAGAAAAAAGATTCATGATTTAAATAAATTCTAATGGTTTACTTTACACAGGTAATAAAAAATAACATTTAACAGCATAAAATATGTTTGAGTATAATTTTCATTACTGGAAAAATGTGAGGAAAATAAATCAACATAAAAACTATCATTGCAGTTGTTATAAAATAATGTTGATATTACAAAAAATAAATATAAGACAAAATATTTATAATTAAATAAAACTAAATGAAAAAGGTTGCTATTATAAGACATTTTGAACAGTCAAAATGAATATTTAACTTTTTAATTACAGCATTAAGCATAAAATATACAAATAAACAATCAACCATTCTCATTTCACAGCATAAAATCCAATAAAATAAAAAAAGTGAAATTCTGTTCGGTCAGTAATAGAATTATCTATTTAAGGGCAACAACATTTTTTCCTGTTGGCTCTTTATGCCCGATGTGTTATGCAATTTTTATGAGAATATTCTAAGACAATAAATGACATGCAAATAATAATTAACAAAAATAATCAATGTTACAAAAATTTTTAGGACAGACATTGTTAATACAATTAACAGAATTAGAACCTTTCATTTGTCATAAATTAAGAAAACAAAATTTATTCAGTTAAAAATGAAAATTACACTTTAAAAAATAATTAGAAAATTAATTCAAAAATTCTTTTAATTCTGTAAATTTGCTAATTATTTCATAATTAATACTGTACAATACATTGTTTTAAGTACACAAGAAAAAAATTGAATTTTGCTTGACTTGAGTTTCTTAAAGTTTTTTTTTTTATGAGTTTTCATACTGAAAATGCTCCTTCATCAAATGTAGTTGATCCAGGCAAAGTTTAAAGTAT
Organism: Latrodectus geometricus; assembly: GCA_026290005.1. Taxonomy (NCBI): domain Eukaryota; kingdom Metazoa; phylum Arthropoda; class Arachnida; order Araneae; family Theridiidae; genus Latrodectus; species Latrodectus geometricus. The sequence goes on along the minus strand of JAPDSC010010341.1, from coordinate 24,378 downwards.
GATTTCCTTATTTGGCAATATCAACATAATTTTTGCAGTCTTTATAAACTGCACCAAATCAGAAGATAACATTAAATTTTGACTTTTTAAAAGTAATGGAAATGCCAACTGCTCATTCCCCAATTCTTTTGCATTAATGTAGTATCTTCAAATTCAATTGATAAATTGTCATTTGAATTTGTATGAAATATTTAAAAAATTTCATTGCTGTCTTTTTAACTTTTGCTACATAATTTTAGTTTAAAAAATATTATATCAAATTACATAAAAGTAATTTCATTTAAAGTTTCCTTGACCCTAATATGGTCTTTTCCTCTCCTCATCATGAAAAACTTCATCAAAAACTTCTGTTTCGAAGACTTTAATATTGAAGATTTTACTTCTGGTGTATTTAATGTCTTCCCTTCTATATCATAAAATAAATTTCTTAAATTATAAAAGTAATTGAAATGAGACTAGCATAGTAAGGTCTTAAAAGAATATATTGCTTGCATTTATTCTGAAAAGAATTTTATCCCAAATTTCCATTAATAAAATAAATTCTAAATTATTAATTAAATTATTTTTATATTTTTGGGGGTATTAGTCTTTCAGGACATTTCTGAGATTCACACACATTTAGGTATACACCAAAAAGAGCACTTTTTATTTTGTTAAAACCAGAGTAAATTGCTATAATTGCATCAACTCTACAAGATCACTTAACAGAACATAATTTTTACTGTAAAATGTTTATTAATCACTACAAAATTTTTTCTTAAGAGTTCCAGCTATGGGTAATGAAGAACAAATATATTCTAATAAGTTAAATGTTATTACCTGCAAACAAGATTGATTAACACTAATGTTCTGAACTCTGATAATAAATAAAGTCCAGGTAATGTAAGGTTGATTGTTTTTATACAATTTTGGAACCCATAGTATTTTCCTGACATATTTGCAGCATTTGGACACAGTTTTGTCCTCTACAGTTGCGAAGATCCAGATATTATAAGGTTACTTAAAATTTCATTTTCTAATGATTCTCCTGTGTGCAAATTAATTGATAAAATCACAAAAAAATTCTCTATTAAGATTCCAGCTGTTAGTACATAAAGCAATATAAAAGTTAACTGTTTTATAAAAAAAAGTTTACAACTGACAGCTTTGGCATGCATATGATAACATTGTTTAATACTGTTTTTGACTGGAACATTAGACTAACATTAAAGATCAGAAGACTTAGAATCAGATGGAAACTGAATAGCATACTAGGAGATCTTGACTCTGCTAATGCCATTGTATTGATGACCTCTAGATTTGGAGACATGCAAAAAAAAAAAAAGCAAGGCTTATAAAAAATGCCAAAAAAGTAGGTTTTATTATAAATGAGAAGCAAACAAAAATGATGAAAATCAATTAACATAAGCCAAGTCCAATTTATATATAGAGATGACACAATACATGGAGGTGACACTCTTTTAATTACTCAGATTCAATATCTACGAAGGCAGCACAGACAATGATATTAAATCAAGGATAAATATAAAGCACACCATGCTTTTAGAACTCTAAACAAAGTTTGGAGAGCAAAAAAATATTCAAAACATATTAAAAATTTAAATCTATAATTCAACAGTAAAATCTATACTTTTATACGGGAGTGAATAATGGAAACTAACCAAAACTACAGAAAAACAAAATTAATGAATTCCAAATTAATATTTCAGAAATATTCTGCAAATTTATTTCCCACAAAAAATTGACTGACAAACAACAGCTTACATGAAAAATTACCGTACTTTCTTATTACAAATTACCGTAAAGAGACAATGACAATGGATTGAACACATCGTCAAAATAAATCCTCAACTGATCCTAAAAAAATATCACTTACATGGGCACCTGATGGAGGCAGGAAGAAAAGCCCACATAAAATAACTTTTAGGTGAATGATCTTAAATGAAAGAAAAAATTTGGATTGGCGAGCTAGGGACTGGCCAGAAAAGCAGCTCTGGACCAGAGGATGGAAAATACTCATTGCCTTTAGCACCGCAGGTATGTAATGAGCTACAAGTCATGTCAAAGCAAGTCAAAAATTAATAAGCTTACATGTGTTATATCAGAGGTAGAGTCTATTGTAATTGAATGTTTAACAGCCTTAATTTCTGCAATGAATGTTTCTAATATTTTTGTTCAATATTTCAATGAACTCATCCCATTGCAAAATAGCTGATGAATGATAACTCTCACATTGCATCTTCCAGATAATCAGAATTTATTTATAGCTGAATATAAAAAATCAAATTTTACCAAATATTTTAGAGTTCTTATGTAATTCCCATTATTGGAAGCAGAAGAGTTCATCACTGTACCAAAATGCAAGAGAATTTCCAACCAAAAATTTTATTGTTGCTGCTATCCATAGAAGTACTTCTTTCAAATATTTATTTTTTCCAGGATGATGTTTTTCATTGATAGTGTTTATATGCCTCTAAACTAATTTTTAACATAATATCTATAGTCAGTAGAATTTTTGTGTTTTTACACTTACATTTGCAATTATCCTGTTCAAGTAAAGTATCCTTCTACAAAAGTTACTCATCTGATCAAACATATCTAGAAAACATAGCAATTAATTGCTTTACATTATAGGCTATACACTCATCATTCTCATTTAACCTTTTCCCCATTTGTTTTACTATGAATAAAAATATTTTTCTTTAATGATAATATTAGCTCTTTTCTAAATTCTGCTATTATATTTTTAGCAATACGTATAATACCATGGTAGGTAAAGCTGATGGTGGTTTATTTTTAATCAAATAATGTTGCATGTCTATTGTTAAATTTAAAGACCACAAGGAAATGTCTAGATTTTTCAAAACTTAAGTATCATTAGCAATATTAGGTACAATAATATTTTGAATTTCTTTCTTATAGCATGCATTTTGGTTTTTCTTTATGTTATCTGGTATGCAATCTCTATTTTTCCATTCTATTACTTCAATTTCAGTGTTCCACTGCTTTCTGTCATTTCTGCATGTGTGTATACTTACAAGTTTCCAGAATATTCACTTTTTTTCTATAATCTTTGTTTCAGACTAAATTTCTGCTTCAATATTATCCACTCTGATGTAAACAACATATTTACACAGAGCATTTTTGTTTGTTTATTCCTGGATTTTTTTGTTTTCTTTTTTCAACATTGAAAGCATAATGAAATTAATTTTTATATTAAAATTTTCACAGTGGATGATAATGCATTACACTTTTATATTTTTCAAAGTAGGCAGTTTGACTGGGCTCTAGACATCTGGCTTATTTGTCCATTGTAGGGTTCAGCCCTGTGTTCAACATATTTTTAAAAGGATTTCAACAAGCCTCAATTAGTTTATTTCAAATAACAGTTTAAAAGTCACATTTTTTTAACTGGTTTCTGTATCTAAAGAAAACATTATCTACCTCTATTTCCAGGCTTTCATTTACATAAACATAATTTTCCAATGTAAAATAAAAAACTACAAATTATTAAAATATAAATACCTTATTTACGATCACTTCAGACAATTCTCAGAAATGTATTTTAACAATAAACCTTGCTTCCTACAATGAAAAAATACCTTAATGAGAATAATAAACATACAGCTTTTTCAGTGTGTAATAAATGAAAGTACAATTTGATCTTAATATCCTTTTTTAATAAAATAGTTCACCAAAAGATAGCTCAATAAATAATTTCATGAATTCTACTAAACATCAATCACTCATGAATTATTTAAAGATAAATATTTTTTTATTTTAAAATGTGTTTAATAAGGCTTCATCTCCTGTAACATTACTGAAAATGAAAAACAAGTTTAAGACTTCTTGATTCACTCAGATGTCTATTAATTTTTATTCATAATTTTAAAAAAATAAAATAAAAAAAAACATACTAAAAGTAATACATATATATTTTTTTTATTATTTTAGAATTTTTTATTATAAATGCAGAATACTTAATTTTTAGCTGATTATTTTAGTCACTTTTTATTACTAGCATAGCATTGATGAATTTCGCTATAACAATTTTTTAGAAGCATTGAATCGAGAGATAAAATTGCAAAAATAATGGAGAATGTATTGCTTACTGAATTTCTTTTTACCCCTGATGATTATATATTACTATGATTTATTTAACAAACTGCTCATATGGTAATAAACAAAACAAGTATTTTAGAAACTGGATATTTTGTAGAAAGTTAAAAATGTGGAAAAACATACATTTTTTGCCAATTTTGCGACATATTATTCTCAAATATTTCAGAATTTTAACTTTTTGGTATCTATCTCTATTACATTTACATTTCAACACATTAAAGAATATATAAGAACAGAAAACTTAATTGTGTCCAAGATTTTAAATTGCTACTCATTTTAAAAAAGGGACTAAGTTGTAATACTGCATAATGAAATGTTCCATTATGATTAAAAAAAGAATAATTCACAGAAAATAACAGGGGTGCCACTTTTAAAAATTGCAAAGGAAAAAATTAAAAATTAGAATACTTATTGATCCTTTTATACAGTTCTATGATGAAATTAATTTATTTTATAAATTAGTGTTCCAAAAAAATATTGTATTTTTCATTGAGGAAAATTAGACTAAAACTTTGACGATTTTTTCCTTATATTTTAAGTCCAAAGATAAATTACATTAATGTTTTCAATGTTAATGATTTGAAACTGCAATATGATTTAACTTCCTTTAAGCACAATAAAATTGTGATTAATTTTCTCTTTTAGAAAAACTTGGTATTTTTAATTAACTATGTTTGTGGTTTTCAAGTTTTAACTTTGCAAATAAAAGGATTCTGCTATTCCCCTGGACTCCATAATTTTCCACATTTAACTTTATTGTCATTGGTAATAACGTTCATAATACTACAAGAGATATTTGATCTAAGTCTTGAAAATCCAGTCATAATAAGCTTTTAATAAAAATTTAAAATTTATACATTTTGAAATGCCAATTTCAAATTATTTTAAAAACCACCAATTTAAAATAATTTTCTTTCATTAAGTCTGTTTAATTTCCTTTATATAAGTCAATATTAACCATTTTATTTATCATTTCATGTACTGTTACACTTATGACTTTTTTTTTAATAAATAGCCTAATTCTTTTTCAAATATTACAGAAAGTAGGACTTGAACTCCATTCATAAAAGCTAATAAAGTAGTATATTTATTTCTGCATTAATAAAAATAATAAAAAATAAATTGAAAATTTATTATCCTATGTAAAGTTTTACATAGCTGCCTACTCTGTCTAGTGGTTAGCATGCCTGACTGCTGATAGGGAGGTCTGGGTTCGAATCCCAGTTCGGGCATGGATGTACTTTCTCTCTCTCTATCCTGTCTTTGTCCTTTCTTTGTATGAATGGTTGCCTAGCCAATAAACGGGTATCCATGACATGTGTGTTCAGAGGTCAAGTCAGTCTTCTGCCCTTGTGGTTCCCCTCTAAAAAAGAAGCTGCATACTACTCTATGTCAGATCTTCTGGACCTGGTGTGGGCTTTCCTGCACCAGGAGGATTAACAACAACAACAAAGTTTTGCATCAAATTTGCAATTGTTTCCTAACAAGCTATTTGGAGAGATTCTTATAGTAATTTTTATAAATGAATACCATTTTTTTTTGGGGGGGGGACAGCAATTTACACATTTGAATAAACAAATGTACCAACATGCATAATTTTATCCCCATACTGCTTACAGAATTTTTAAAAAAATTCTTTAAATCAAATAAAGTAAAATTCCATTCAGTGTTTAGGTTTTATACAAAAAAAGCTAAGCAAAATCTCATAATTCAGCATGTACTATAGGAGTTTCATTTCGAAAAAGTTTTATAAATTTCACAAAATGAGGTAAAATACCTATCTACAAATTTAAAAGAATGTTATTTTCTTGTTGACTAATTATAAAAATACAATTTTTCTTAAGATTGGTTGAAAAAAACTTATTTCTCTGCCTAGACTCTAGAATTTTCTTTCAAATCTTAAATATATTATATTCCCAATTTTTTTTTTTTTTTCCTGAGATAAAAATTAACATAGTACATGTAATGTTGCATCACATGATTCCTGCCTTGCCAACACCTTTTTTCTGATGCTGTTTGCAGCACCCTCTTGTTTTGATGTTTCCTAATCTTTGGAATTACTAGGTTTGGCAACAAATTTTTTCTACCCAGCATTAGGGAACTTTTCCTTGTTCACCATTCAATTGGGAGATGGCATTGATTAAAAGGTTTAGGAAAATCAAGCATTTATTATCTTGCGTGAATACGAAATGGAGCTTCACGACTATTGATTGAAATGAATGAAAACTTGGACAAGTGAACGTAGTCTTCTTACTGATTTCTCTGTTTTTCTGAGCCATCCAAAAGCATCTGAAAACTTTGCTCTTTCAGGTCTGCTGTGCTGGTCCCATCTCCTAGCACATACATTGTTCTGACACCTACCTTCCATGAGCTAAAAGAAAATTGAAGTAAGCATCATATCCCAAGTATCTATGCCTGTTGGTTATCATCTCCTTTAGAAAGCATTTTTCTTTAGTTCTGAGACATGTAACATGAGACATGAGACATGCTCCCTTTAGGCTTAACATTTTAGTGTGTGAAATCATTACCCATTGTTATAAAATTTCTGTTCCTTCAAAAGTAGAATTTATCTCAATGTGAGCTGCATCCCCCCCTCTTTTTTTTTTTTTTTTTTTTTTAAAGAAAAATTTTGAATACCCACATATACCTGGAAAGATGAATATCCTTGCTAACTTCCTATCTCGAAATGAATCTCTCAAAAAGACATATCTAATATACCAGATAATTCCCTTCTACTTCCTTCTGTGGAGCAAGAAGTAACTGCGGGTAAGGGATGAAGTGCAACCCACCCCATAGATAAAGAAAATGCACAGGATGTGGACACTTCCAATGAAACCCCTCCCTTATGTCAAAAGCATTTTTTTCTTCTATACCCTACATAGGAGACTGTTCTTAAGCAAGTGGATTGTGATACTCATCAGAGCACAGCTCATCAGGCAATGAACTAGAACCAACCTCTCTATCATTAAACCAAGTTCCTTTAGCAACACAAGTGATAAATAATCCAACATTGATTCAAAAACATCAGGCTAATCAAATTAGCCATCAAGATCCTCCTCAGGAAATATCCAGTCATACATTCTTGCAGAAGCAATTAGAAGATTTTGAGATTAGTGAAATTAGAAACTCTCTCACCAATAACGCCCTGAAACAAGGGGCTAATTTCTAAGAGTAAAGAATTTCTTCATTGATGAGGGAATTCAACTCTTAATATACTTGTCCCCCGATAAATCTCAAGAAAAGATTGTTGTTCCACATTCATTGAAAAAAAACTATCATAATTGCTCATTTCTCTACTCTGGATTAAAGACATACGAAAAAAAAAATTTTGGCATGTTATATAGAGATATTAAAAGTGATATTATAGTGATATTAAAAGCTTTGTTCTGTCATGTCCCTCATACATACAATATAAAAGATATTCTCCACCTCCAGCACCTCTTAAATCTGTTCAGATTCTAACTTGCCTTAGTGAGTTCATATCACTTGATATTCTTGGCCCAAGTAAGCAGAATGGGTATGTTTTGAACATCCTTGCTCACTTTTCTAAGCATATGGTACTTTATCTGTTTGCTTATTTATTCTCTCAGACTATAACTAAGCATTTGATCAATTATGTTTCTCATTATAGTAGACCAGCCTTTATTCTTTCTGATTGGAGTACTCAGTTCACTTCAAAAATTTTTTAAATTACTAACAAAGCACTTGGTATTAAACTTGCTCACTTCAGCCCGTCTCATCCTCAGACTAATGGCTAAAAAGAATGCACAAACCCTGCTATCAAATCAGCTTTTCTTTTAATAATGCAGAATTCATTCATTAACAAATGTATAATAATTCCACTTACTCGACAACTTGTTCTTCTACAAATTTGTTACACTTTGGTAGAGAACTATTATTGTTCGTTGATACCTCTTCAACCATGACATTTCTCCTATGCAATTAGATGTCACTAGTTGTGCCACTGCCCTTATCCAGGATTTAAATCAATCTTATATTATTAGCTATGAAACTATGGAAAGAAAGCAAATAGAACAGAATTCAAGACTAAAACAGAGATCCCAGATTAGAACATTTCAGGTTCGTGATATTGTTTACATTCATTCTAGAAATTCATTCAAACTTAAAGTTATTGGTCCTTTTGAAATAATTTCTGCACTGTCTAAAGAAATTATCTATAATTGGTCATCTTAATAATCCCCACTCTTCAATATATAAAGTCCATGTTGATAGACATTGTTTAATACAGAATAGAAAAACACATCTTCAAGAGTTTCAAGATCCTGTACAATCAAATACCAATTACTACAACCTTTGCAGTCGTCAAAAGTACCATATTTTTCTGTATATACGAGGGTTACTCTGAAATTTTTGAGATACGCGCAGACGAGAATTTACAAAATAAAAATAACGGTTTAATTTTAAAATACAAAGTTTTTTAAAACGGAAGACGATTTTTTAATGACTTACTTCAACTTGTTTAGCGTAAAATAAATTTTAAATGGAAGAGAAAATGGAGTTGACGCGAGAACATTTTCATGCTATGATTTTCTACGATTTTAAAGCAGAATTAAACCAAGAAGAATGTGTTCAACAGTTGCAATTAGCATTTGGTGATGAATCTCCAGCTTGTGCTACTGTATTCAGATGGTTTAGAGAATTAAGAAGAGGTCGCAATTTTCTTCTGGATGAAGAACACACAGGAAGGCCGCCGTCGGCAGTAATCCAGGATAATGTGTCTGCCATACGAAAAATGCTAATGGATGATAATCGCTGTACCTATCAAATGATACAGAAGGAACTTAACATTGGATCTGCAGCCATACACAAAATCATTCATGAAGAATTACATATGAAAAAAGTAGTTTGCCGTTGGGTTCCCCATAATCTAATTAAACACCAAAAAGAGCAGCGTGTCAGAATCAGTAAAGAAACTCTTAAATTGCTAAATGATGGTGGCCACCGCATCATTTCTAAAATTGTAGCAGGAATGTTAAGTAAAAGTTTTTCTAAAATTCTAACTGAATGTTAAGGGACTAATGCTTCACCGTGACAATGCATCTTCACATACAGCTGGATTAACAGTAGAGTTTCTTAAACAAAAAAAAATTAAAGTCATCGAACATCCACCGTATTCACCTGATCTAGCTATGTGCAACTTTTGATTATTCTTTAATATAAAAAAGAACTTACGTGGACGTAGTTGTATCTCAAAAATTTCAGAGTGATCCTCGTAATCCACAGTAGCATATTATCTGCACAACCGTTTTTTTTTTTTTGAGTAAAATGAAAAAAGTATCGCATAATCTGCAGCGGCATATAATCAGCAATTTTTTTTGGCAAATAGTCTAAAATATGTACTGCTGATAATATGGATATCACATAAAATAAAAAAATGAACAGTATGATTAAAAATATAATAAATTGTACAGAATAAAGGCATTTATTATGAAAAAGATCTGTCTGGATCCTTCTCATTGCAAAATGCAATAAACTTGAGATGAAAGCATGAGATCAATCAAGAGCGATAATGTGGAGAAGATTTTTGTAAAACTTATTGATATTTAGCTTCTAATAACTTTTAAAACTATGTTAGACATATTTAAATATATATATATTTGCATCATTAATATTTAAATGAAAGAAATGGATTATTTACAAGATGCATATTTTATACATTTTTCTTTTATACCGCGCGTGCTTTGTTTTCCACTTCACATTAACACGATTCTTGCCATTTTTTTATTTGCTTTCGATATAGCATTTAATTTTAAATCTGCTGTGTAACTTAAAAATTTTTGCTTCATATGACGATATACGAATTTGAATATTTTCAAAACAAAACAGCTCACATCAAGACAAATTGTGAAATGACGTTAGTAAAATGCAACTGTATTATCTTTATGAGTAAGAGAATTCGTTTTTGAACGTAATTGAACAATACTCATTATAGCTTAAATAACTCAGGTATGTCTTGGTACCTACTGTTATTTATTTTATGAAACATTAACAGTATTTCTTTCAAAACTTTCTTGTAAGCTTTTCTGGCAGAGAATGTTTTTATCAGATAATCCAAGGCTGCGTATAATATGTACAATGAAATTCGGAACTTTTTCAACACATAATATGTGGATTATAAACAGGAAAATCCAGTTATCTTCTATGTTTACATAGGCATCGACTTTGGTAGATTTACATTTTCTATATTTCTCAAGCAAGATACTATTTGGTAACTTTAAGCCATCACTTCTATATCTAATTAGTAATGACTATTATAGAATGTAGTGTTACTTTTAAAATTGGTTAAGTCATATAAACTTTAAAAAATTTTTATATAAAATTATTGTTCATCGCATCACTAATATATCCTGTACAAGTTTTTAGAATCTCCAGCAACACTCGCATGATTACTGGTGTAGAATTTCCTAGGATGGAAAATTTGTGCTGACATAAATTTTTCCTCCAGTTTGTGTACACCATTTTGGAACTGTTCACGTCACTTTTGCACCCTATTTAAGTGATTCATGCTGGCGTTTGTAAGTAATCTCTTCAGTTCTAATTTGGGATATACAACAGTTATAAATAAATTTTTATATAAACTAATAATTATTAATATGATCTCACATTGGCTTCATTGTAATATTATAATTTATACACTTAATTTCATTGGCTACTAATATTTTTTTTCATTGACTGCCTACAAAAATGTAACATTAATATTGTCACACAAAACTTTCATTTTCTATATCATGTTTACAGAGTTGATAGCTGTGAAAAGGCCTAGTATTATATACTTATATCCAATCAACGCTATTGGGTTTTCTAATTTTGAATTAATTTTCTATTGTAAATGAATGAATATGAAAAAAAACTGTGATAAGTATAAAACTCCTTTATATTTTGTCTAAAGATTATGTAATTATTCACTACTAGATGATAAATCAAGGTATAGCCTTTGTACATGTGCTCATTGTATATGAATCCAAAACATTTAAAATTTTTCTGCTTTTGAAGTAAGATTACACATGGTTTACTAAGGGTGATGGAGACAGTCTTACACAAATAAACTCAAGGATAACTCTTATGTTTGATTTGAAATGTAATGGATAGAATGATCCACAAATGTGTCACCTAATCATGTACCACTTTTAAAAAATTTTAACTGATAGCACTTTGTATGAACTTTATACTTCCTGAATTACTGCTGAAGTGAATTGTAAACCTTGCTCTGGAAATACAAAGAAATTCCAGATAAAAGTAGTTTCAAATGATCACTTTAACTAAAATATTTTCATATTTAGGTTCAAATGAAATTCTAGATTTAATAAAAATAAAAACTACATATTTTTATCAAGATAAGAATATACTAAGTTTACTTTATCAAGAAACAAAAAAAAAATATTATAGACACAACTATGGATAGGCATTTACATATGTATATATATATAGCACACTTATTTGAAGAGGTGGTTTGAGAAGTTCAACGGACATTTTTCTTTCGTAGGGGTTAATTAAACTGTGACCAATGGTTTAAAGTGGATTCCAAACCACTACAAACATCCAAACCCAAGGTGGGATTCGAACCTATAAACTGTTAAACTGTAGGCAAGAAGAATGCTAACTATTTGCCTAGCAGTTCCATTTGAAGAGGTGAGTGGACTAATAAAATTTTCACTTTCATAATGAGTCTTCAAACACTTATATCAGTCAAGGTTTTTAAATTAACTTTTTGTAAATTGTTGACAAATTTCTCCTATTCTCAGAACAAACAACCAGAGATTCCTTTAAAGTTAACATAATCGCAAAATACAACCAAATATCACAAAATCACTTTTCCACTAACTCTTTCAATCAATAATGGTCACGACAAGAGGTGAAAAATCATCAAGTTTCCATCTTTCAATACAATATTTTAGAATGAATCCTAATACATGCAAATGAATCAAATCACTACTTACTGCATCATAATGGAACCTTTCATACAGCATTTTTCAATTTGCAAGTAAGTTTATTGCAGTTCAATGACAATTATTAATCTAAATTGCACAATGCTTTTAAGTATTGTATCTCATAAAATATAGCTAATTAGCATCAATATTTAGTCTTAAAAGGGAAATTTGACATATAAAATTATAATTTCCTGAGTAAAAAGATTAAATGGGAATTATTAGACTCAATTTGTAAATTTTAATTTAGCTTACACTGTTTAGAGTTCTCAAATTTTATATAAGTGTCTCACCTTTTATATAAGTAAGTTGAAGTTGGATAAATTAATTTTATTCAATCAGAATATAATTTACTTTTTCTAACATGTTATGCAAATATAAAAGACTTTTGCTAAACATTTCTCCTTCCTTTGAAAGTTCAAATATGTTATAAGTTTTTCCATGTAGTAAATTTTCTTAAGATATTATATAGCAATTTTTTAAATATGCTTTCTAAGCAAAGAAAATTTTTTAAAAAAGAAAGTCCAAAAGCCATTCTGTATCTTTTCCTATTTTGCACTCTGCAGAACACGGTTTCTTATGAAAGAATGACACAATATTATCTTTCAACTGCTAAATTAACTCAAAAGCATAACCTTGACTAAGCGACTTTACTTTACAGATACATCATCATTCATACAGAACATCAGAGTATTCAGATTACATGTTCTGAAGAAAATCTAAAAATTGCTTGTGAGTAGGTTCATGAGAACAAATAGTATTTACAAAGTTCAAGACTGATTCCAACACAGGTTTCATATTAAATGCAGATTTACACAGAGCTTATTAATGTATTACACAATATAGAAAAACAACGTTTTTCCTAAGATAATTTTGGTTAGAGTCCACGAAATGCAGATTTTTTTCCTATCATATCTGATGTGTGCTCCATAAGTCATAATATTATATTTGTTTGTTATAGGTACTTTCAAAGTTAAAAGCCCTTCTTGAAATTCACAAAAAATATCACATTCTGTTGTAGCTCCCTTTAAAGAAAGCATGTAAGCCATTTCCTCATTAATTTAAAAGTTCTTATCCCTCTTATAAATAATACTAATGGAGTAATATCATTTATATTGTGTTTCTATCTATAGCTATGGAGTAAAATTTAAACTGGCTAAAGTTTGACAATTTTGACATGGGTACTATTCTAGAAGTGATCGTTTTTTGAGATAAGCTTATGGTCTCAATATTATTTTTGCATCTGGACATAAAATATCACAAATTTGGAGCATGCATTGTTTAACGAACTCCGCATTCCTATCACATAGAGCTTTATCATTTTTAGCAATATTGTATGCTGCAATGTAACTTGCATGTATAGCTGCTTCTGGGATATTGTTTACCTTTTTTAAAAATTTCATCAGCCTGATAATTTTTATAAGGATTTTCTGCATTTTCTTTCATATTCAAACATTGCTTCCTAACAGGAATTTTTATGATTGGATGTGAAATGATGGGGAATGTTATTTTCTTGGAAGACTGGAACAGATTCATTGCAGATGAGACACTGGTTTATCATTTATAACTTAAAAAAAATATTTGCAAGTCCATTGATGATTAAATGCACTGTACTCTGTATTAACTTTGTGTTTTTAGTAGCATTTTTAGACTTGTAATACTTTATGAACAGCCCAAACAAGAACTAGTTATGCTATACTTTTAATAATTTTACCACTGTTTACAATGATGCTATATGTCTGCAATATTTTCAAACACAATCAATAATATTAAAACTTACGCAAAAGAAAACAGCTGGCTGGAACTTAAAATGTTCAGTCTGCCACATGTGAGGTCTAATTTACCTATATTGTATTCCCATATGTCTGCTCTTAAGAAAGGTATCTCTTATTGCACCAATCTAGAGCTATAACAAACAAAAAACTTCTGCTTTTAACACTTTACTGACTGAAAACTGTCTGTGCTTACCATCTCTGTCAATTTAATAGTCTGCAGAACAAAAATAGGGAAGTGAAAAGATCAGCAGTCCTTGGCAAAAAA
>JAPDSC010010324.1:0-25318 GCA_026290005.1 Latrodectus geometricus | reverse complement strand
CTAATTCTTTCCCCATGCCTTGAAGGAGAATTATTCGAGATGAAAATTTATTTTTCTTAAATCCTAGTTTACGCATGCAAAAGCTTGCTTCATTTCCGATATATATATATAACAAGATTCAGAGATTTTTATTTGAAAACTAAAATCAGTGGCACGACCAGCTCATATGAGGTAGCCAAGGCCTAAAGTTCCCATATTTGTATTCATGACCAAGAGCTTTGAGATGTGAAGCCTATTCCCTGTACCTACAGGTTAGATGGTCAGCCTAATGCAAAACAACTCTTGCTTAATTCCATAGCATACATGGTACACAGTTATATCGACTCACTGAATGGATAAAGGCTGAGTCAACCTTGATCACCTCGAGGATCGAACCTCGGACCTATGGCATGGGATCGCGGAGTGACAGAATTTTATTTGAATTTAGAACAAATATGCACATTTTTGTATTTGTATAGCATTTAATATAAGATATTGTATGTATATGGATTGGGATAATTTATTATTTTATGTTATCATCTGCTGAAATAATTATTTTCCATTTTCTTAAGTCGCCATATTTATAATTTGAATTAAATATTTTTTTGAATTCTAATGTTACAGAAATAGATTAGGTTAACAATATATTAACTATATTAATTGAATATTAAAATGAATAAGATGAATAATTCCAAAGATTAATCCTGTAATCTCTATAGAAGAATTATTCATTCTTGTGAATTACTATTATTATAATAAATCTATTGGTAATGTGGAACTAATCTTTTTTATTTATTATTAATACGAAAATGTAATCATTATATTTCCACATTCTTGCATTAAAAATTAAATCTTTAAATACTTAAATTTACCCCAGTGACATATCTAAATTATTAAATATTGGAAATTAAAAATAAATCATGAATTTTAGCTAATTAATAATTTTCACATTGTTTATTCCATGTTGTAAAAAATTTGTTTTCTTTATTTAATGAATATGATAAAATACATAACAAAATCGAAAAAATATTTTAATAAAAAACGAATTTCTATGCTCTAGAAAATTACATAATAGAAGTAGTTTAGTTCATAATTGTTAGAAATAATGCTTTATTCTTCTAGTAAGCTATTCAACGGGACAAAATATTGCTTATAAGGAATGGACATGTAATGTAAGAAGTTGTGAAGAGCAAGAAAAAATACATAAAAGAGGATGGTCTGATGTGATTACATTTTTCTACGAAGAAGTTAATGAGTTTGATAAAAGCATCATACCATCAGTTTACTTTAGCGACGAAAAATATGGTCATCTTACTCAGGTAATGAAAAAACTATGTTTTTAATATTTATATTTCGACAAATGGAAGCATATTTATTTTAATGGAACTTTTGTATAAATAATACATAAAACAATTAGCAAAACTAAAGAAATTTTTATATTATTGTTTTGTAATTTCACATCATTTGAGGTCCATCAACCCTGAAATTTGTATAATTTTCTGGCCACCCTTTCTCCTCATCCATCAAATTTTCAACGTCGTGGGCAGTGCACATAGTAATCATTTAAACTTCTAATTTATTGAAAATACAAAATAAAAAAATATTAACATAAACAAAATCTCAAAATATATTTCAAATAATATATTTTGAAACTTCAAATATATTATTGAAATATTCATAAATACATATTTCAATAAAAATATTATTGAAATATGTATTTAAATTTCTACTCTCAGGCAAAAATGAACTCAGTCTTATCGTAAATGAAAATAATTTTTTAAAAAATTTATTCACAGTTTTTAAATTATTAATAATGTTTAATGGAAGAAATATTAAAAACAAAGAAAAGTTGCAATTATAGACAAATAAATTAGCATAAAAAACAAATTTCTCTGGTAATGATTTACATGAAATCAGGCAAGAAAAATAAATTTCCATGGTTATTAATTTGAAATAGATTTTAATAGTTGTGTTAAGAGATTAAATTTCTTTTAAAAGAAGAGCCTCTCTTTCTATTATTATAACCAAAAATATTTATTTTTAAAATTCAATGCATTTCCATGCATTAAAATAGCAAAGAAAATTACTTGGCATAGTTTCAAATAATTTGACTCGTCATATGATGAATAGAAATTACTAGAAGAGCTTGAAAATCTCAATTTCTAGCGACAAAAAATTGTCATAAGAAAATAGGAAGTTTTTATATGGGATTTTGATTTGACAGATTTAAAAATGAGTTTGAATATGTTAATATAGAAATATAAAAATGTCAGATGAGATTGTAAAAGTCAACAGTGATAACACAACAATATATATTTCCTTACTCAGCATCAAACAATTCAGAATAATTTGGAGATTGAAATTCAAGGAGCTATTTTAAAAGTGATTCTCATGTAATAAACAAAATTAAGAGATATAAATTTTCTTTTAAATTATCATTACTTTTTTCCAATTTATTATTTAGAAAAAGTATAATATACTAATAAAAATTGTTATTTATAATATATTTTATATCTATTATAAAAATTCATTTCTGGTAAATAAAAAAAAAATCAATTTATTATTTTAGCTTATTTGGGCAAACACATGGAGAGTTGGTTGCGGTTATGTGTCTTACAAAAATGGAAAGAATTATAGGCAGTTTTATGGTTGCAACTATGGACCAGGGTATTTATGAGCATTTTGAATGCCTATTTAATTTTCCGCAGTATTTTAATAATACTGGCAAAATGTTAGGTGTAGAAAAAAAACCCAAAAAATGTATTTTTATATTTTATAATCATTCTTATAATTACTTGTAAAAATTAAAATTGTGATATAACTTATTTCATCATGTATGTCTAAAGTAATCAATTAACTTAGCTTATATCGATTACATAAATTTCAGTAAAATATTTTTAATAAATAATTATAGTTATTCCTTATGGATTTTTCTCTGAAATATTTTTTACGGATATTTTTCTGATATCTATTTTATGAATATTTTGCTGGTATACTTTATTTAATATTTTTTATTATATTACACATTTAAGTTATTTATATACTGAATGTTTATATCTTTTTGATGTTAGCTTGTATGAAAATTGCATCCAGAAACTTTTTTAACGGCTAAAATAATGATGCGTTGAAGAATAAATAAGTATGATTTCATCACACTTAAAATCTCCATGAAAAACAACGAATTTATTAAAATAAATTTGTAAAGATTTTCCTTCCAAAATATAGCTATTCCCAAACTATTTTCTCTTATTTTTATTTATTAATTCATCCTCCTTTCATAATAGTGATGCCAAAAGTGGTGCTATGTCACTATACATATACTTTATTTATATATCCAATGCTAATAATAAGTTTGCATAAATTTAAAATGATATTTTGGAGCGATTATTGATGTGAGGCGATTATTTTGTGGTCAAGGCAACCTGAATTACAATTGTTTTATTAGTTTATCTTTTGTGCACTTAATTGACATAAAATAATAAATATTTCATGTTTAAATTTATTTTTGCAATTTATATTCTCCATAAAATTCATAGTTACTAAAAAGGGAAAATATGAAGGATAAAAAAAGGTGGTGTCAATTCCGTAGCGAATCCATGGTGGGCAAGTATAGATGCTGATGGAATGCTTTACATGTTGATAAATGACGCAGTTGATAAAAACTTATTTCTTTTTCACATGCATTATAATCATTAGGCCATAAGTTGATAAATAAATGCAAAGAATTGATTTTTTAAAATCTGTATTTCCCAGCATTTATTTTGTTCATAATGTAGTGTATCTCTTCTTTTTCAACAAAATAATTGCTTACTTCACGTATTCTGGTATATTCTTGCATGAAACTATTGGGAAATGTATATTTATATATAATTGAAAATGTACAATATGAATTTTGTATATAATATGATTCAATAACATATTTATATAGATATTATTTTTAGAGGAAATACTTTAACAAAACCTGTTTATGACATCGGAAAGCCTTGTACTGGTTGTCCTGTAAATTCATGCTGTGGGGAAACTTGTTGTGATGGTCTTTCTTATCCTGGTCTTTGTCGTAAGTTGCATGCTGTATATGTCTTGATGTTAGTTTTGGCTTAGCATTTTGCTTAAGAAAATCCCATTACACATTACAAGATAAAAATATTTTGCTATTTTTGAATTTTAAATGCTTAAGGTATTCGATATTCTTAAATTAACAAAAGTAACTTTTTGTGATACTTCTCAAATAATTTATCAATATATTATATTTTATTTATTAATCGTATTGCTTATTGGTAGTTTCGAACGGCCAAATTGTTGCATTCCGTTTTGGTCACCATAAGATATGCGACTATTCCTTTTAGCAAACCTCCTAAGCTCATTTTCAATAATTCGGAATTTTCGTGTGGGTAAGAAAACATTCTACATGGATGATATTGAGCAATTTGGTTTTTATTCAAGATAGCGTAAAATGTTAGATTAAAATTTATGAATAGAACATGACTATTAAAACTTAAAGCAGCTCTACTCTACTTCAGACTAAATTTTATTGTTTAATAAATGAACTATAAAAATTATATTACACAATGAATTAAAGTGTATAATTAAATTTATCTTTATATGAATACATTAATTTCAAATTTGCAATTTCCATCCATTAACAAGTATTTTAGTTTTGCATATTAAAAAATAGCTATGTTATATAAAACAATCACAAATTGTATGCAATTAAAAAATTTCGATTTCTATTATTATTCACTAATAGATTTCAATTCAATAAAAATGTGCAGCATGAAAAATTCTGCAATTATATTACAAATAATTTCTTTTAATTTAACATGACATTAAGTTTATATGGGTAATTTCTTATTCTTTAGAGGTTTTAAACCGTTTGAATTTTAGAAATTAACACCAATATGTGGATTTTCTTAAAGTGATATCCTACAATTAAACTTGTACATTTGATTTATAATCTTTTCCTCATCAAAATTTGGTGGAATTTTCAGTTAAACGAACAGTTTTATATTTATGAATTTTAAACTGAGAGAACAAAATATTTTCTTTGAAATTTATGATAAGTCAAATTTAAGATAATAGGAACACACACAGACTTGAATTTTAACCACACCTCAAGTATAATAGAGTCTGTTTTCAACTAAAATTGGAAATTCACCTCATTGATTAATATGGACAATAATTAGGCGGCTAAAAACAGACCCTTCGCAATTTATTATCACTAGATAAATGAATATTTTTTGTAGCTCAAATTAAGCTTCAATAGCTTTACTCCACTTTCCGATAAGATCAGTCAAAAGAAGCATCATTTGCCACGGACAACGATTGGGAGGATGACCACATTCACCCCCATTGGGTTGTTGGAGCTCCGTGGATTGGGGAAGTATTTATGTTAATCTGTGATATTCAAAGTCCTTTCGCTGGTGTAGGGTTGATGTGAAGTAAAGGATGCCAGTTTAGGTGTTACCTGACCGTGATTCAAGATTGCGAGGCTCTTGATGATGGGCAAGTATTTCAAGTATACAGTCTGGGGCTCGCCTGCACCACTATGTATATAACTCAAATTTGAGAATATTGATTATGCAATTAAGCTTTCAATTATGAAAATTTATGACACATAGTATATTTCAGTATTCAATTTGTTTCAACAAATTATACCTCTTAATTATTGAAGGAATGAAATTATAAGTTTTCTATTTAATTATTTCATTTTTATTAGGTACATTTAACAACAAAAAGAGTAAAGTACATTTAATGTTAAAAAATTTCTCATTATAGGTATAAACGATTCTGATGATGCACCCATCTATCCAATAGATAAAAGCAAGCTTCTAATGTATTGCGATTTCCGAGAAGAAAACAAGGAAGATTGTGCATTACTTGTTACTGAATTGAACAAATGGAAAAAACATCGAACACATTCTGGTGAAGCATGATTTTTATTCCTTAGAACATATTTTGGCTATTAATATTTATGCTCAGGGATATCAACAATTATTTTGTCGATATAACATTTTAATTTTTTTTTATATATTTCATTAAAAAAAAACAATAATTTGAAATGAATTTTAGTTTTTCGGATTAACAATACATTATAATAAAATATAATTATGTTTTTATTTCATATCATTAATGGGTTGTTTGAAAAGTAATTTTTTTTTATGAATTTGAATAGGTATAGCGAATATTGTATTAAAATACGTATTGTTAATTCAATATTTTTTGCCAAGTTTCTGTTAGTAGTATGATTTCATACTCATAAAATGATTGTTTTTACTAGCAAAACATGTTAAATATGTCGGGGTCACAATGTCCTACAAGGGAAATGATAACTCTGGGGGTGACAGGTCAAGTATTCAGAGGTCTCTGCTTGGTCCCTACTTCTAAATTACGAAGACTCCCACCCGGTTACTTCCACCTAACTGATAGATTCCAACCCTGGGTTAGGTATAGGGAAGAATGGTGGTGCAACAACAGCTAGCAAAAAACTGATCCATTTGGGAAAAAAGAAATTGCTTTTCGAACAGCCCAATATTATATATCTTTGAAAATACTGAATCGTTTCAAAACGAAACATACGTTTAACGACTTTTTTTTTCTTTCAAATAAGACGATAAGTACGAATAATGTTAATTTAACATAAATAAACTTATTATTTAATATTTATTAATAAAACAAAATTTTATTTTTGATAATATGGAAATTAGAGATCTTGCTTACGGCATATAAAATAATGAAGGAAAGCAAGCTTATTTTGAAAATATCGAATTTATTGATACTTTAAAAAAATAAGACGGATATTTATGTTAAAATGTGTGTGAAAGATAATAGTTCCAAATATTGCAATTAAGAAATTTATGTTTAAAATAAGTTTGATTGCATGAAATAAAGTAGATTATTTTGATAAAATTTTAAGATGAGCTGTCTTTAGGAAATTAAACTTTAAAAGAGTAAAGATTAATCTCAAGTTCTGACAATCATCACTAGAACTTGCTGGTGAGACTTTAATTGATATTAATTCTAACAATTTATTTTAATTATTAAATATCATTTTAAGACAACAGTTGATTAGGATGAGCAAACTGCAACCATGTGAATTAAAATGCTTTTATTTTTAGGTTCTATCTTGGGTGTTGTTCTCAAGGGTGGAGAAAAAAGTACCTTACGCTTCAAAAAATCTGTAACACCAAATGAAGATCGTTTTTGTATGATTGTTAATTACCGCAAAGGGCCTAACAAAGCAGGTGAAAAAGATGACAATCAACTAATAGTACATTTAACAGCTGAGGATTTATATCCTGGTACAATTTTTCTATCTAAGTCTAGTCCAGAATATATAGAGTATAGCTTAGATATCAAATGGGGAGCAAAGACATCGGTAAGATGGAATTTTTTTATTAATCAAATGAACGAAATATAAGACAATAATTTTCACTTATTAAATAAATCTTGAACATGAATGTATTTTAGAGGCTACTTGATTTTTCATGCCCTCCACAATCTAAACGACACCAAGATTATAATCAATTTAGAGTCACTCTCGTGTAGCTTGTGGTTTCTACACTATCATGATTGCTTTTAATATGGTGTCACGATATAGAACTGTATGTAACGATATAAACAGTCGTATACCGCGAATACTTCTTTTGTCCACAATTTTTCATGCTGCATCTCATATATATAATTCTAATTTTGAGTCCATTTACTCATAATCGAGTGAAAGTTAATTTATCCGTTTCTGGAAAAATGAAATGGCATGCTTTTCTTACACGCCGGTGAATAAACATTTTTTTATAATATTTTCCATATAATCTGGGAGTTGTCAAATTAATAAATTACTTTACATTATCACAGGGTAAGTCAAATTCAGTAAATAAAATTAGAAAATTAAAATATTTATGTTTGCTACTTTTAGTTTCCTTTCTTATTTAATTTGATGGTTTATCCTGAGGGCCTTGAAAATCAAATAGTTCTTATTTTAGTATTTATCAAGTAGACATATTTACAGTTGATTATAAAAATTGTTTTACAGTAAAATCAACTTGACCAAAAAGGTTTATTGGTTTTATTTACCAGACACATAAGTATTCATCATATACATATTAATTATATTGCATAATTTATAAGCATAGTTTCCAATAACTTAAATGGTTATCTGCAGCATCTTTTCATATTCTGTCATTCCAAAAAAATTAAAAATTTTCATACTTTCTTATATTGTCTTTTGGTACAATTAATGTTTTTTTTTTATACAGAGAGAATATAAAGAGCCTTCTCTCTCTCTTTATATTTATTTATATACATTACGAAAGTCATTAGCTACAGCGCATTTTTAATTTGTCTGATTTATTTAAATATACTAAAATACAGTAGAATGGAAAATGTATGACTATGTTCACTTAAATAAAAACAATTAAGAAAATTTAAATTTTGCAGTTTCAAAATAACAACTTTTAGCATTAATGATAGAACCACGCACATTTAGCAATTTCTAAAACTGCATTATTACTATTTATTTCATTTCATGAACTTTTAAAAAATTATTATAAATAAATGTATCTGTTAATTACATATAAATCTGCTTCTTAACAACTTACGCAATATGTTTTTATATTCAGAGTTTTTAGTTCCAATTTTAATGTTTATTTACACTGTAAGATTCTGAAGAAGCATCCGTTTGACAATCACTATTTTATATCAAGATTAACTCATAACAAGTGTGTCAAGCATTTGTTGAATAACAATTTATTAGCTCATGTTTCCTTTGTTTTTGATTAAATTTATAAGAAAATACATCAATATATTTTTATAAATTTATAAGAAATGAAGCATATAAAATGTATATTCTATAGTTAATAAAAACTATCACAAGCTGGGCTTAGAAACTAGCAATTTAGTAGAATTTCTTTAATTACATCGAAAAGTATACATTTCATATTCTCTCATTTCAGATAATTTATATTTTATAAAATCATAAAAAATAAATTGTAATATATATATATGACGCATGTGCATCATTTTTATTAATTCAAAGAAATTAATTTGAATATTTAATAACACATCATTTCATTTCAATTATCATTTTTTGTTAAAGTAATTTAAATAATCGATATATTCATATTAATATATTTACAGTTTTAGAAAATATTTCCAAATATAAAAAAATAGAGCAATTTTTTAATGCATGTTTTTCTTTTTGAGATCAGTGCAAATATTTTTTCTTTAGCCGGAATACATAACATTCCTCAAACAACATTAACTTTTTTAATTATTTAATTGAAATGTAATGTTTTTTAATTGAATATTTTTTTCATTTCAGTTTTCTATAACTTTTTCCGTTCCTACTGGATCACCATCTCAATACTTGAATATAAAGAAAATACAGTTCCGTGATGGTTCATGTAAAAGTAATAATTTTGGATAAAGAAACTCAACATATTGTTAATATTTTTGTTGATAATGACTAATTGATCATCATTAATTATTATTAAGATGCATAAGTAATGAAGACATATATTGAAAACAAAAGAATATCCTGATCTAAATATTTAAAGGAATGTTATTTTCAATGTAATTTTAGAATTTTGAAAATAACTTATTTAAAGTTATGACGAATACAAAGATTATTTTTACAAATTATAGCTGATCAGTTCTAATGAAAAAGTCTGGATAGATATGGAGTAATTGCAATATTTTTTGTTTTAATTAATAAAGCTTTGTTCATATTCTCATGATGGTTTAACTATTCAAAATCATGATTACAAAATAAATATTTGCAAATAAAACAGCATTTATATTCAACAAAATAGAAAAGATAACAAGTGGTTAAGTAGATTATTAATCTGCAATAAAAATAATTTCAACTTTCTAAATAAATGCAGATCTGAAGAAAAAAAAATTAAAAGCTTATGGCATACATTTAATTTTTATATTAACATAATCAATAACTTAAATATATTTTATTAAAATTGATATGGAAAGAAAATAAAAAAAATGCTGTTTAATTTTCCTTAAACTTCAATTAATCCAAAATACTTTATATAATATTAAAAAAATTATCTTAACTCTTGAATGCATTGTTTAGATTAAATGAATGGTAAAGAGTGAGTATTGATGATTAAGTGAATATTATTATTCTGTGGCCTCAAACCTAGTACAGAAAAGCCTGAATTTACTACATTTGATTTAATCCTCTTAAATTGTATCCGTTAATGACTGATAATCATTTATATATATATGAATTCTATAGCTGATAACAACGGTCATTTATATTTTGAATATCATTTGCTTTATAAAGATTTCAAGCAATGGTAGCCAAATACCTTAAATTAGACGGGTACTGATTTCAGAAACATTATAAATCATTTAAAAAATAGATCAGGTGCTCAGTAAATATTAATCAGAAGAAAAATAAAATAAAAAATAAAGTAGGAAATACTTTAAGATGAGATTCATTTATTACTATTCAATTTCGTAGAAGCATTTTCATGAAAATATTTTTTGAATCATAGATAAATAATTTTTATTCACAAAAGAGTTTTTACATATTTCTACAAGCATCCTAGCTACTTTTTTTTCCCTTAAAAAAATATGGAATATTAAATAATTTTTAAAGGTTATTGAAAAAGCACTTGAAACTGTTAAAGAGAGGAAAAAATCTACTGAGAGATTAAAGTTAAATTTATGAACTTTCTCTAGAGACATTTTGGAAAAATAGTGGAGATTAATGCTAAATTTTTTTGTGTCAAAGAATACATAATTTATTTTGAGAAACTTACTAAGATCCCTGAGAAATGGAGTAAATAATTTTTGATCTATATAACGAAGTCCATTGCGTGTTCTGAAAAGTAACTGCTTATTACACACTTTATATCATAGTGCTATTACTTTAATACGTACATCACTTGTTAAATACATGTGAAATTTCTAATTTCGTTTGATTGCAAAGATTTATTAAAAATTTAAATGTGCTAGATGTTTCAATATGTAATTCATAAAATTCAATTTTATAGTGAAATGACACAAAAGGAATATATAAACTTAATATAATTTATCGATTTTTTTTGTAAATGTATCAGCTGGATATTTTATTGTAAAATCTATAGATAAATTAAATACTTATTCTATTTGTCCAGATATAAATTGAGTATGGTTGCACAGAATGGAATGAAACTCATATTAGGATTTAGTCTCTGAATAATTTAAAATAAAACTAAATTTTGATGCCACAATATTTGCAATTAATTTAAACATATTAATGATATCATGAATTCCACATAAAGTTGTTTATTCCACGATATAAAATTCCTCTTTAGAATTCTTCTCATTTCTAGAAAAAAGCAAGAGAATTAATTTCCTGCTTTTTAAAATAATTATCTATGTTTACCGTTGGAAGCAGAGAAAAAGTATTTACACATGGCAATGGATCTATCCCTTTCTTCTACATTTCTATAGTGAAATGTTTTTAATAACAGAGTATTCACTTTTTTATTTTTGAAAGAGTATTGTTAACATAAATGAATTGAAGCAATCTAGAGTGAGACGAAGAAAAACGTAAATTAAGATGGATCAACGAATTCATAACATAATGATGGATTTTGAAAAATCCAAAGATTTATAAAGATGTCCCAAAGCATTATATCCAACCAAATTTGAATAGTTTTCACAAATGTAATTTAAATTGTAAATTAATAATTTAATTTCGTATAATCATGAAACGGTCATATGTATGCTTGTAATTAATAGTAATATTTTATAACATAAGTAAATTTGATAGTAGAATATTATTATTTGTATGCAGATTTATGAATTAATTACTGAATATTGTCCAAAATATTAATTTTTATTTCATTAAAGTTATTAGTTTGAGAGGAATTTTTTCCATTATTTCCCAGTTGTGCAAAATTATATAATCTAAAAAAATATCTCATAATTACATTTATTTGATGGTATAATATATATTTTTTGGAATAGTTAAATAATTGAAATTTTTCTGTATAATTTTTCGGCGGCTTTTGATAGTCTGATTAAATTTATTTGGTTCCGAATAAAATTTCTTAATCTCAATGCTCTTTTTGCAGTCTTAAAACGATGCTTTTTATTCTATTAGTAAAAGATTAAAAAAAAAAAAAAAAAACATTTATTTTAAGATTAATTTTTTAAATTTATATTTATTTCTTAATATAACAGTTTTAAAAAACATATTTTTCGTAGAATGTTTCTGAATATGAAGTTAACCTTATGTCAAAAGCTAAATTTTATTCAGTTTATCAGTTGAAGATTGTAAAAATTTGTATATTTTCTTTATTTTCATACATAAAATAACCAGTTGTTTGAATTTTTATTTCACATAAATTGCTTAACATATTTAAAATTTCTTTGAAAAAACTATTATAAATTGTAATAATTTAATCTGATAACAAATTGGAATTTCAATTTATTTACAAGTTCAATTTAAGAAAAGAGTTTGTAATGTTAAACTAAGTAATTTGTTATGAAATTCTTCTTAAATCCAAGATTTCAGTGTTTTCTTTTTTACAAAACACCATAAATTTAAAAATACATACTTGATTTTAAAAAATCTACTTTTTGACAAAAGTTTAAAAAAAGGCATTTAATTTTCACTAAGAAGTGTCATTAATAACTCAAGAAAAAACACACAAAAAACATCAATTCCGTCATTCAAAGTAATAACCGAAATTTCCTTAATTCTGCATATCACGCATCTAAATAAGAGCAAATTTTAATAAGTTTAACATGCTGTACTTTTATGCAAGATTTGTGTAACCCTTTGTATGTGTAAACTAATTTAAAAATAGAAAGTGGGCAGTTTGATTAAATAAAATTGAAAAATGTTTTTCCAAAAATTTCATGTAGCTACTAAAAATTTAGTTTTAATATTTCATGTTAAATTTCACATACCTTTTCTCTTGAATAAAAATTTTGCTTTGGGAATTTGTATTATATAATATTTTTAATGAATTTATATATAGTCAAACCTACAATGAAATATTTTTCTCTCGATTTAAATTTTTTAATTGAAACTGATTTATAATCCATTATTAATTTTTTTTAGCAAAATGCATTTAGATTATTTTTTGGAATGATTACATCATAATTTAAAAATATAAATTGTTTTGAAATAGCCAGTGAAAGAAATTTTTAATTTTAAATTGTATTAATAATCAAGTCAAATAGATTTAATTTTATTTTCTTAAATTACAAATTTAAAGCATCAGTATTAAATGAAGAAAAAACTATTAATAAAATTCGAAACATTTGTTAAAAAATCAAAAACAGATTAGTGAGAGAAGTACATGAATGAAATTACTTTATATATATTGGCATACAAGTTTATATCCTTATAAAATTTTATCCTCAAAAAGGAAGCAAGCATAATACAGTATTAAAATTTATACAACAGAGAAAGCTTTTTGATTAGCAAATATATATATATATTTTTTGAATATAAGTACTTTTCTTCCACATTTGAATTTGTATAAATAATTTAAGATCAAAATTCACCTTCGTATCACTCTTAGAAAAAATCAGTTTTTAAATGTAAATACAATCTAAATGTTGTTTAATTATTATATTCAAATAAATATGATTATTACATACTGAGCGAATATTCTTTATTATTTACTTTAACAAGGCGACAAAAATTTAAGCCATAACATTGTGGTGAAATTTAAGACTAAAAATACATCTGAATAACTAGAGTTATAATAATCCGTGCCCTTCAACATAACCAGTTATTGTTGATTGGTGGTTAACTTTATAAACACACATCTCATTCGTTTGGTTCAAAGTTAATCTATAATTGATATTTCATTTTGTGAAGTTGTTAAATTATTTAGCAATGTACTTTTTCAGTACACTTTTATGTGTTACATAAAAAAGTGTACTGATTTTACTATTTATTTTTGAATTACTGAAATTTGAAAACATGAACTGTAGAACTTCAAGTTTTCGAATTTCAGTAATTCAAAAATAAGTAATAATCTGACTTGTTTAAGTTTTCATTTATTCGATATGCTGTATGCAAAAAAACTAATGTAAGTTTTTATGTTTCCGTTGTTTTAATTTAATGTTTGTCTTTTCAGTTTATAATTAAAATAGATAATAAAACAAGTTTTGTCTTTTTTTGTAATAAATTATAGAATTACATGTTATCAGATGTAAATCGAAACATGAGTCAGAGTTGTTTTATTCCTTCAGTTTTTGTTTATTTTGATATGCTACATACAAAAAACATCCTATATATCTTTTTTTCCTGCTCTGATTTTATTAATTTAATACTGGTCTTTCATTTCACCAGCCCAGATTTCTGAAATATATATAGATGCATGTTTTTCCCTGGTAAAATACAACTAATTAAGCATACGGTATATCAAATAATCAACTATAAATTCATGAAACACCTGTAAAATTATATAAAAGGAATGGTAATGTAGTATATTAGATTTTTGAATAAAGAGCCACATATGTTTGAACATACACGCATGACTACTTAGATAATCAAATCATTTGCAGAAATGTTCCTATCAATAGTTTTATCCATTCACTGCAAGTCTCCATACTCCAACTAGGAATCAAACTCACGAATAGAACGAACGAAATATAAACCGATAATTATTTGGCAGCTAACTCGGAATGGAGATTGTATTTGAGCACTTAATCTCTTTTCTCCAAACTTTATGCAATTTTGTGCAGCAAGAATTATCACTGGTCCATGGAACTCTTGCCCCAATGAAATTGTCTTTTACTAAGTTGATTTGCAACGTATGCGACTTAAAAGAAGCATTTGTCTGGTTAAACGCTACAATAAACTAAGAAGTTTTGGATCTAGAAATAGAACTACTGCTCTCCATGGAACTTGGAGCAACAAATTTCAGATTTTTCAACAATTTTAAAAATTTGGGACTTTGAAAATACACAGCAATTTTCAAAATTTCTATGGGAAAAAAACCAGGCATATTCTTGGGAATAAACTAGGTTTTTTCCCATCCATATAACACTAATTCTAAATAATACAAAACTTGTTTCAAGCACTTTATTGAACAGGCTTCTCTTGTCCATACTTTATCATATCTGGGCTTATCTAGGCATGATATTTATGACAACCCATTGTGGAAATTGTCCACTTTTTTAAAGTGGACAATTTCATGGACTTGATATAGTTCCATTATACTCGAGGATGTGCATCATCATTCGCTTTCTTTACATAAGCTCCTGCTTATGAAAAATGAAGCACATTAAGAAAGGAGAGATTCAGTAAAATTTTCAGCAAATACAAATTATAACGAGTCATGTAAAAGATAAAAATTTCAGTCAACAAACAGGCAATGTCTGAAAAATGTTTCTAAATTGCTGCGAAAAGCGTAAAAAAGAAAAATGTAATAAAATATTGAAATTTATTTTTGGTTATCAATCAAGTGTTAAAGGTAAGTTGTGACTTAGAATTTTGACAAAAATACGGGGTATTTCATTAAGTCATGAAGACTGAACACAAAAAAATCCTCGACCTTTGTGACAGAATTTTTATTTATCATGTAAGAGAAGCTCATGTGTGTAAAACAGCAGCACAATGATGCTAGATTAAAAGCAACCAAGAGATAAAAACAACAACTTGTAACCCTGAGAATGGTCACTGAAAATGTAGTCAACACGAATGAAGTGCATCTGATCTGCATGGCGTTCATGGATTACATAGTTTAACTATCTAGACAGTTTAACAACACTTAAATCTATTATAACATAGATATACCACTATTAATTTTCCATGTTTCTACATTCCAACAGAAGTAGATAAGCACAAATTGCTGCAAAACGAATTCTAAAAATATTGTAGAAATTTAAAATCATGACATTAAAGACTTGTAGGCTTAAATGAGTATGAAAAAAAAAAAAAAAAAAAAAAACTATACTTGGTGAACAAATTTGAGATTTATTAGCAGACTAGAAATGGAATAAACACATATTCAAATTACATTTTACTATTGCTGTAGCAGTCCGGAAAGGATTTCAATGTGAACTTGGAAGTTACTTCTTATTTTGGAGATTGCAGAAACAAATGGGAGTATAGGTCATATAAAAACATTTATCAGTTATGAATAAAAACACTTAATAATAAAGTTTTAAATTTACGAACTAATTAATATGGCAAATATACTGCGACATGGACTGCTGACATAGTCTCCATGAAGAAAAACAATTAATGCATAAAACCACAATTTGGTAATGAACATATATATCAGTAAGTAGACTAGCAACAATTGTATATTTCTGAAGAATTTCCTTCTAATTTGTTATACTTTGATAACAGCATCCATGACAGAGGTGTCAGTGAACAATGGCAAATCATGCTGATCTGTTGCTGCATATTGTGAGTAATCTTAATAAATACAGCAATGAAGTGCTGGAAGTCAATTCTTATACATGATCTCCAGAGCTCCCAACCCCTGAAAACATAGTCACGTGCTGCTAAAATTGGCCTTCAACCCTTTATATTACTACAGTTGGTGAAGTGTATGTGGTGAAGATTTGAAGCAGCACTGAGTGAGCTG
Organism: Latrodectus geometricus; assembly: GCA_026290005.1. Classification (NCBI taxonomy): domain Eukaryota; kingdom Metazoa; phylum Arthropoda; class Arachnida; order Araneae; family Theridiidae; genus Latrodectus; species Latrodectus geometricus. The sequence continues at coordinate 8,774 of JAPDSC010010324.1, read as the reverse complement.
CCCATATCTGCTACCCAGGTCTAGTTTGATTCTATGCCTTATAATTCTATAAGGCATAGACTCAAGTTATTTTAACTGCCAAAGAAGGCAATTGTTTAAACTAAATTCACTGACTCTAAAATTCCAATTTACTTGCAAGTTTCATGGCCAGCAGTGTGTGTATAAATTGTTGAACATTTTAACTCATTTATGAAAATTACTTTGCAAGTATCGAAAAATTCTCAAAATATAAGAAAAAATATATAATTTTTTTTTTTTAACATAACAGTTGGCTGAGCAACATGCCTTTGTGTTACATAATTGAATCTCTAAATTTCATATATTTTCTCTCCAAATTACCAAGACAATTACTAACATTGAATGGAATTATTTTCAAAATCTCGAATGGCTCAGACTTTTTCCATTATTAAGAAACTAAATTTAAAATAAGAATAGTTTACAGAATGTTTTAAGCAAATATTTATGTAATATAATTTATGACAGAATTAATGAACAAGATAATTTAATATATAGACATTTAATAATATAATTTTAATAATTTCATATTTTAAAAACTTTTTTTCATCACAGACTTTAAGAGAATGCAACATATTTAATCCAGTAGACCCTCCTAAAAAAGAAATTTTTCATTATTTATTTTTTTTTTTTGCAATGAATTCAAACATAATTTCAACATATCACATAATATTCAAAAATTAATAAGGTTATTAAGAAATCTGCTAGGGTTTGATTTTTATATTTAATTTATATTAAAATATCAGAATAGCTAAGAAATGAATATTTAGGAAGACTTATTTATTTTAAATATAAATATTAATGAGAAAATATATGACAGATGTTCTTGATGCATTTTAATTGATCAGAAAGGACCTTGAATATTCATGCATTTTAAATAATGCAGAAAAACTAAAAAATTGTTAAATTACCATATAACACTCTAGACTAAAAAAGATTATAGAACTTTTTCAAGTGTCTCAGTGTTTGGTAAATAATAAGTATAATAAATAAATCAAAATTTTTATTAAAATACATATTTAATTAATTGATAATAATTTAAGCAAGAATCCATGCAATAATTTGTCCAGAAGTAAAAAAAAAGTATAAGTTCTCCATTCAAGATCGAGCAAGGTTAATTATAATTAACCTTGCAAGCATATACAAAAATTATCCTTGATACAGTTAATTTGCAAAAAATAGCCTCCAGAGTATGCATAACTCAATCACGAACTTTAAAATTTCTATGATACTTCAGATTATTATAATAAATTTGTCCCTTACTGGTAATATAAGCAACATGAAAATAAATTAACACACATTTTTGTGCAACTTTCATAAAATAATAATAAAAATAATTTCATCACAATTTTTTTCTATAGTACATTTTTAAATTTACAATGTGATAAAAATGTAATTCAACAATGTCAAAATATCAGCTTTAATTTCATATGAAAAATACAAAATGTAATAAAAAACCAGAAAAATGTACTCAATAATGAATGATTCATACTGTAAAATAAGTTTTAATAATAATGAAGTACTTTTCATTAAATTATGCTTTCATAACACATCAGTCATGTCAACAAATATAAAAACTTATTACTTTGAATTAACTTACTTGTTGAAGCAACTTTTCAGCTGCATCTAAGGCACTTTTAAGTTGCACATTTTCTGCTTTAAGAACCTCTACTTGGTCATTAAGCTAAGAAAGAAAAATCAGCAACTATGAACAAGATGTTTTATTTAAATAAATTTTTTCGCTACTTGCATTTCAAAAGAAAATTTGAAGGAAATATAGATTTTGTCTTCAAGGTCTATAAATTCTAAAAAGTCTATAAATAAAAATAAAAAAAGTATATAATAAAAATAAAAAGGTCTATAAATAAAACTCATTGCTTCCTTCTGGAAGCAATGGGTTTTATATGAAAACACACTTATTTCATTAAGATCACAAAACTTGAGTGTTATAAACTTATTTCAGTTTATAACATAACTCAAGTTAACTTAACATTTATCAGAGTTTTGTCGTTCATTTACTTAAGTGATTTATATTTCATTTCAACAAGTTTTCATTGTAAACATTGAATATAAATTAAAAAGACATGTTTTATAAATAAAAACATGATAGTAAAAAGAAAATACCATTATCTTATAATTACATGGTTGCAATAAAAATGCCATGCATAATACAAAAAGTAATTGAAAATTATAATAAATATTAATATTTATATAATTCTATAATACATTCATAAAACTGATGTTTTATGAATGTCTCACAAAAAACCCCCTACATTTTTAAATGAAAAGGAAGCATAATTTCGACTGGAAAATCATTTCTACAATACATGTGTTGTCACTTGAAGCAAATGTCATAATATAGTCAGTAGTTATAATTTAATTATTTCTATAAATAGTATCATCTAAAACACAATTGAGGAAGATATTTAACATGGACCATACCCTAGATTTGTTTAATGTTTCAAGATAAAATATCACAATTAAGAAGGCTTTTTCATGGAAAAATGGTAAAATTAATAAAGAAAACTACTAACATAGGATGCATAAGGAAATATGATATTTAGGTTTATTAACAATAAGATTTAAAACTAAATAATTCATTAACATATCATAAATTGGAAAATTAATATCACAGCAAACTATTCCAAAAATTACACATTAGGAAATAACACTCTCTTTTGTGCCATGATAGTCTAATTTAACTAGCCAAGACTGAGATATTGTAGCGTACAAATGCTAGAGTAATAATAGATTCTTAAATTATGAAATGAGAGTTTTTAAGCAATCTGTAAATATGCCATTGGAAATTATTAGCTAGGTTTTAGCAAACCTGGAAAAATCTTCATCTAAGTTTTATAATAGATTCTGTTAATAATAGTGCAAAATATCACATAATTTTACTCCCTAACTGTTCATCTAATTTATTGTGCTTAGAAACTATTTTATAAATTAAAATTACAATTTATGCAGTTTTACATGTAAATTTAGCACAAATAATTTAAGTTCACCAGAAAATTTGATTAATACCGATTCATTTTCAAGTAATGCTTCTTTTAAAGCCAATCTTCTTTGTTCTGCCAATTCTTGCCAATAACTTTCAGATGCTGAATCTACAATATAAAAAAAATTGTTACTTTTAATTTTCAAATAACAAACAATAACTAATAAGTATATAATTATTTATTTATTTATTTTTTACCTGATGTCATTAATGAGATTTCTTTTGCAACATTTTCAGATATACCATCTGTAAGAAAATAAATGTTAAACTAATGAAATGGAAATACATAGTTGGCAAAATCCAAAAATGAGCAACCATTTCTCAATAAATAATGAGAAAAGCTTGTTATGTAAATTATATTAATAAAATATAGATCTAATATTTAATATTTCACTAAAAAATAATACAACTGAAGATCAATCTTTTCAGTGAGGCAGTTGATAGATTACTTCCAAAAATTGCTATTTATCTGTAAACTTTATGAAAGTCTAATGATTTAGATGATAAAATTATCAAACTAGGTGTGAATCAATTTAAAAACAATGTATAAGAATAAATAAATCAAAATTTTTCATTAGATCAAACAATAATTTTAAAAATTTTGTGAAAAACTTCTGTTCAATATTAATTTTTTATTATCTCATCTGAATTACACAGCAGATGCTCATTTTTGTGAGCTCAAAAGGACAAATAAAATAGTTTTTAAAATTGTAAGCTTGTAAAACAAAAAAAAAAAAAAAAAAAAAAAAAAAAACCTTAATACCATTTTTCCCCAAACTATTCTATAAATAAAATGCCATTAGAAAAAATTATTCAGTGAGAACTATAAGGAAACTCATGAAAAATAAATCTCATACTTGAAAAGTAATCATACTTTCATTTTATTGATGAAAAATCAAGAAAGGAATCGCTTTTTATTATAAAACTACATTTTTAAATAAGTTCTCATTGTCTTAATGTAAGGAAGCATTTTGTTATTTTTCTCAAAAAAAAAAAAAAAAAAAAAAAAAAATTCTTTATACTGTTAGCCCTTAATCTGTTTGGCAGATGGTTGCAGTAACTACAGTTTTCTTGTTAGACACACCAATGCTCATTTTTATATTCATCCATTATGTTTTCAATTACTTAACCATCAGATATTTCTTTTATATAAAATACATCTGAGTGCCCTTTAAAATACATAAAATGAAATGTCTGACAACAGTCTGTTTGTTGAAGTTCCTTCATGATTAACTTATATTTACTCAAGTCATTAGGTGAATGTTTTAAACTTTCCTCAGCTACGATTGTTTAGATGCACATTAAAATAATTTAAATCTAACTTTTTCTGCACAATTATTACACGCATAGATAGAATGGTGGATTGCATGAGGAAAGTAAATTCCATAAGGTAATATTAAGAGAACAATTTGCAAAAATACTTTGTGATAAATGTACTTAGCTACTGATTATACTCTGATCAATGGAGAATGATGATGAGAAATTTGACTTGTTCGCTGTTGTTGTGTGCCAGCCATGCTGGCAATATGGGGTGCGCTGCTCCACTTTTCCAACTGAACCATATTTGATGTGGAGTCCGACTTCCTCAGTACACACATGCCATAGGTACCAGTTTATAGAGAAGGCAACCATTCACACACACACAAAGAAAGGACAATGACAAGAAAGAGAGAGAAAGTACATCCATGCCCGAGCCAGGATTCGAACCTAGGTCCCACCCATCTGTAGTCAGGTACGCTAACCACTAGACAGGTTGGGCGGTGACTTGTTCGCTAAAAATCTAATTTTAATATCAAAAGTGCAACAAGCAATCTGCAATTTAGATGATTTATGATTTTCCAATAAAAACATAGATCCAAGTTACACAGCAATAAGATAAAAATAAATAGAATAAAAAATCAAGATAAAAATGAATGAAAAGAAGAATAAGTTTGTAAATAAAGATTTTTCAAAAGTTTAATTTGTTAATAGGAATTAAAATTATCCTTTTATAGGCCCATTAAAGAGCTTGCATAATCATGAATGTTCCTAAATTAGAAGTTCATTAAAATGAGCATCTAATGTATAATATATTTCTTATCATTGCAATCAAATTATCTTTGAAACTAAGAATGAGCAGCATACAATAAACAAAATTAGAAGAGTAGCAAAATGTTGAGAAATTTTTAACTGCATAACATTTAAAAGTTATTAAACATTTTTTCCTTTTTTTCACTCAACTAACAAATAATTTACTTACAATGCTTTCAAACAAACCTTTTATTTATTAAAGACATAAAAAGATGTATATAAAATAGTTATTTTTGCTATATCAATTTAGAATATATGTAATACTCATAATTACAAAAAATTAAACTTCAAAGTATAAAATTTAACAAAAAAATATTTAGTAAATTCTAGAAATATTTTATTATTATTAAATATTTTGCAAAAATAATTATTTGTCAATTCTATAAATTCAATTCTATCATTAAAAATAAATAAAAAATTTAATTAAAATTTTAGAATACAAGTTGCGAACTTTAAATAGGATAAATTGATTTTAGCAAACTTTGCTAAAATGTTACATTTAATTCATGCAAATAAGTGCCTATATTTAAATTCATTTGCAATAAAAATATTTCATTAACCAATCATAAAAAATGTGTTTTAAAATTAGAAATCTGATTGAAATTGTATAGTTTGCTTTCCATATAAAGTATACTTTAAATTTAATAGCAAAATCCTTAACAAGAAATAAAAAAAAAAAAAATTACATTGCATAAATATTACACAATTACATTTGTTAAACAATTGATAAGATACTTTTAGGCTTATAAAATGTTACACTAAAATCATACACTTCAAATAAGATATATGAAAATTTCATTTTAGGATATAATTATATATATATCTGATGTCCTAAATTCTTTGGTCAATTGAAGCTGCTCATTTCTCCTTGCGTGTGTGTGTGAATCAGACTTCTTCTAACATATATCCTAAGTGCCACTGATGTTTAGCTGACACGGTACACCCTGCACATATTATGGGTTTCTTTGGTTTTAAGAAAAATAAAGTCCTTAGGGACCCTCAATTGTTTTTAGATATTGTCTGATTCATGAGGATTGTCTAGCTCTACTAAACAGTTCCAAGATTAGAAAAAGTAACATGTATACATAATGTAACATGGATTTCAAAATTTATTAGAATAAATAATAATAATAATAAAAATCAACTAAATATGAGTAGAGTTAATAATTAAAGTTAAATATTTTTTAACATTTAATAATAGGTACAACAAAAGATTCAAATTAAATAAAATATAAAATTTCAAAATATTTTCCGGACATTACTTTCCCACAAATTTTATTTTTTTCAAATTTAAAATATCTACAAATTTACTAATACATATTTTAATCACAAGTGTCAATACTAGGAATAAAAGGTAACATGGCTATTGAATTTAAATGTGTTTTATTCTTGATTCTCATAATAATTTCTTGATTTAGAAATAAACATGGTTACACATGTTATAAATTTTATGCAGATCATAATTTTTAGAAGATAAAATCTAAAGCTTTAAAACGTTTTTAATTTAATATTGAATTTTTGAAATCTATGCATGATTAATTAAAAAAAATAGAGGATGGAACCACATGGATACTTTATGAAGTTTAATGCTGGCTGTCAAATTTTTACAATGCATATGTCATTTGCGATTCTTTAAAAAAATAGTAGTGATTAGTGCATAGTTTTACCTACTTAACAGTAGGTAATACTATTCACCAAGACCTTCACACCAGCAAATTTTCATTACGATCATTAATCAATAATAAAAATTTTATTTAGAAAAATCTTCAAGCAGCTTAAATTGTTTGTGTATTTCTATGATAAGGAACTAAATTTCAAATGAATATAGGAGAAAAAAAAAGTTTTAGTTTACTAAAATAGTTAAAGCTAATTCAGTATTAATAAAGTGATACTTTGTGAATTTTTTTTTAAAAACATTTTTTATATAATGAATGAAAATATTAAAATGTGATGGGATAGATGTTTGAGTGCATTACCTAAAATTAGGACTGGCAATGATATATGAATGCATTAGGATATCAATTGTCAAGCCTATATAAATATCAAAATAGGCATTCTAACTTTATCATTTATTGATAATCATAAAAGTGAAAATCACCCTAAATAGTAATCATGAAGGTCATTTAAATATTAAAATTATACTAAGGGATTGCAAAATTTTATAATATACAATTATTTTTAGAAAATAAAAATGCCAAACTACATAATTTCAAATTTTTATTCTAACTATCATACCTAAATTTTTGAAATTTGTTTTGTTGAAATGATATGAAGTTAAATAAGATAAACAGTCATCAACACAAAATGAACCAAGAAATCATCATGAACATCAAAAAGCTTGACTCAGCATTTCATTCCTTCAAGTGAGTTGATAAAATTGAGTACCAAATATGCTTGGGAAATAAAAACTATGAGTTTACATTAAACTGATCACCTAATCAAAGATATACTTCACACTCCATGGTCCTTGGTCAAGAAAACAGATAAGGATATTGTAGGCTTTATCCCATGGAAGCTAAAGCACCACTGAGCTTAATTTAATGAATAGTCTAATATTAAAAATCAGTTGTACTGGGAAATAAGCACAATTTTTTGAATAAAATAAAGGTCTCAATAACAGAGCTGAATGTTTTGTCTGATTGGTAATGTGTGCAATTTTTTTCTAAATATGAAAAAAATTAGTTTGAAACTTCATTTTTTTTAAGTTAAAAAAAATTAAGCAGAATTTCGTACCAATTTCACTACAAAGCAACCCAAACAAGATATTTTGAGGTAGACTTGTAATTTGTCAATTTGCACAACAACAGTTTAATAAATAATGAAAATAGGATATTAGTTTACCTGTTGTCATTTGAGATACTTCTTCAGTAATATTTACAGAATTATTACCTGAAATTAAAGATAAACATCCAATTAACAGAAACTGGAAACATATAAGGACAAAGATAAATATACATTTTATGATTGACTCAAACCAAAATATATTATAAAAATATGCCATTTTTACAACAAAAAATAAAACTGAAAATTTCAAAAGAATTTGAAATTTAACATAGGATATTACAGATTATTTATAAATAGTAATATCATTATTTACACAAAAACAAAAATTAGGTAATCATTTTTTATTTGAAGCATTTAATATATTTTTGGAAATTGGAGAGAGTACATTTTTTAATTATAATTAAATTGTCGATAAAGTGAAAAGATTATATTACTTATCAACAAATCTACCATAAAATATAAGGGAGTATCAGTTCAAGAATATTGGTAACAAAGCTTAAGAAATTCCTATATACACTCTCAATGTAGAACAAAATTGCAACATTGATCAATCCCCAACAAAGTACTTTAGAAAACAGATCATTTTTGCAATTTGATATTTAAATGCAATGATAACATTAGGTGATAGAAAAGTGTCATGTTAAGTTTATTATAATTACAAGCAATAAGCAGAATAAAAAATATTTAAAATTTTTTTGTGAGGTAAATAAATAATTCTGTTTAAATATTTTATTACTTAAATTTAGGGGGGAAAAAAAAGATGCATATTCAATCAAAGATATTTATAAGATTTTTGCAGAAGCACATTAATGATGAATCTTAAGCATAATTGAAGTTGAAAAAAAAAATTGTTTAATAAATCAAATGTATGTAGTATGCATGTAAATATCAACAAGAAATATTT
>JAPDSC010010313.1:7760-24543 GCA_026290005.1 Latrodectus geometricus | reverse complement strand
CTTTTAGTTACAACTTATTTACTGAATAATTTGTGTTGACGTTATATCCCTTGATTCATAATTTAGTATTTTAGGGAGATTCCTAAAAGGCAAGTTCATGATATATAAGTGTTGCAACAAGATTCACCGCGTTCCTTAGAGCTCCCGTCTCTAACAGGATGTCAAAGTCAAGTTGCACATCTAGGAAATTATTATTGGATGAGAAAATTCTATATATAGAAGAATATATATTCTATAGTTATTTTCTTGCAATTAGGTTGCTTCAAATATAGAAACTACTTCTCATAAATATTTCAATCTCTTAATTTTTAATCATTTTCATTTGTAATCTCTGATGTTATGAAAATTTTGCTATTTAGACTAGTTAAATAATTTTGCCGGAAATTTTTAATTTCTGCACAGTCAAATATTCGCTTATTTTTGCATTGTGGTTGGAAGTATTCTCCTGTGTTCATTTTAAGCTAAATTAATCTTTAAACATGTAAAAATAATAATTATAATAAATGAGTGCAATGTTGTACAAAAGTTCATGAAGATTTCTAATAGAATAAAACTTAGTTCATTGTATTTTCTTTTAGAATAAATTTCACGCATTTCCCTGTACATTATCCTGTCAATTAGACAGTGACATAGCAAAATATGAAGATATCAAGTGTGGAAATTTATTTCGTCCCTCCCTTAGGAGAAAACTAGAAAAATTCCTAATAGAACATAAAAAAGACGTGCATGCAAAGATATTCATTTTCATGTTCAACAGCAATGGGGATCGAACCAGAGACCCTCTGGACTAAAAAATATGGTACTGCCATTCAATTATTACGGTCAAAGTGCATCCTTTCGAAAGTACTTTGACATCGCATTGATAACAGCCACATAATTGCCAGCTGTTCAAAGAATCTTCAAATACACTGCGTATTTGGACTGTTTTATTGATCTAGAAATAAACTTACATTCTAAGACTGAATTTTCTGATCATATGACATTTTTCTAATTTTAATATCTAATTATCCTTTTTGATTTCAAAAACTAATTTCACGACGTAATTTGATTTGATTTCTCGTCCCTATTTATAAAATGTGATTTTATAAATAGGATTTTATAAATAGCACTAGTCAAATAATTTAAAAAAATATTTGACTAGTGCTTATATTACTATATTTCAATTTTACTGTTAATTAAATTATACCTTCTTTTCCGTAATGAATGAGCATAAATGTTTGATATTCTTAAAATCCTTAAAAAACGCATTTTTTAAAAAAATTACAAATCCAAATTTCAAGATTTTAATTAAAATAATTTTTAAGCTGAATACTGTTGTATTCCTTGAAAAAATGAGGACAATATTTTGTTTCCATCCTCACAATTGTGGGTGCGTATTTTTATTTCATCCTCATTAAAATTTGAATTGACATTAAATTTTTATGTATATAGTTTCTAAAGAGTCTGTTCTAAAGTGTTATAAAGCTTTTAATGTAATGAAATATTTTTTGACAAGGTATTAATTTTCTTATTAGAGATTAACTCTTTTTATTTAAAAAACAATGCATTCTTAATATTTTATATTTTGTTTTATAAATAAAAAAAATGTGAATTTTAATCGTAATTTAACTATAATATAATGAATACATGTCAGAATATAATTAAAAAAATGAAATTTTTTCTTCAGAAATCTTTAAAATTAATATTTTTATAATAAATAAGAAACATCTATAGCAGGGGTGGCCAAACTTTTGGGGATCCGGGGTCTACTCCACATTTAAAAATCGAAGGAGGTCTACCAATGGTAGAGCTAAAATAACGTACATATTTATTTTCGGTAACAAGAAAAAATGGTAAATTATGTATTTTTTCTAAAAAAATACATAATTACAAATTTTTGAAAATTATATAAATATTTACAAAATAAAATTTATTGACGAAAATAATCAAAATATTCGTATATCCAAAACTGGCCATCCTATTCACTTCGTTTAGTTGAAATTTGACACTGTATATCTGTGACAAGTATATCAAATTGTGGCTGGTATGAGCTTTTTGCAATGCATAAACACGAAATTAAATGTTCATCTGTTAAATGCGACCAAAGTTTGTTTTTTTGTTCATGGTGGAAAAAGCAGATTCGCAAAGATACCTCGATCCAAAGTATGATTTCAAATACAAAATCAATGTGTAAATATTTGGAAACGTTTCCTTAGAAATTATATAATTTCTGAGGAAACGTTTCCAAGTATTTGGAAAATATTTTCCAAAAATCAGTATCGCTAAATATGCTCTGGATTTAAGAAATATATCGCATCTTAATTTAATAATTTCTTCCTCGACCGTGATTCATGTGATAACTATTAAATGTCCTATTTTTTCAGATACTCTATCAATGTTGACATTTTCATTAAATTGAAATATCATAAAATTGAGTATTTTTTTAACCTAATTAAGTCAGCGAATCTTCTTTGAAATTCTTCAAACAAAACAAGTAAGTATTCGATAACAAGTATAACAAGTAAGCGAAATCCTTGAAGTCTCGGTTTGGATTATGGATGCACTCTTCTTCCATGTTTTTGAAATTTCTCAATTCATATTTTCTTAATTGAGATGCATACCTTTCTATAGTTTTTTTTTTAATGTTTTAATCGCGCTTATCATGTCCGTTTTAAGTTTTAAATCGTAAACCTTAATAAATCATAAATCGTAAATCTTTGCACAGTTTGTTTTGGGTTTTAAGGCATAAACTGTAGTAAACTTTTATTTTAAATAATCCATTGATTCTATGTCAAAAATTAAATTGTTACTATCCGAGGTCATTATCGGTTCGCGTGGACTACCTAAAATGTCTTCGCGGTTAACCAGTCGACTGCGGTCGACGTCTTGGCCACTCCTGAAATATCAGAAAGAAATGATTGCCTTGTTTCTATCAACATCGAAAGGTATTGAGCATAACAACTGTCGTTTCGAATGCATAATACTAATTTTATTTGATAAAGTATATTGGACTTACTGACACCTGTGACAAAAACACTCACTATCAATGTTTCAATATTTTTACAATATGTGCTTTTGTTTAAGGACTTATTGCTTAATAATTTGATTAATTTTATGATTTTATGACACAGAATATGTTTAATTTTTCAAGATCACGGAAAAAGGTATTTTGCGCTCTTCAATAAATAAATATTTTCACAGCATTTACGTTAGTTTTAAACAGTTTAATCTTTTGCAAAATATTCTTATAATTTTTCAGCAAGTAGTTAATTTTTAAATTTTGCAATATTTCAAGAGGAATTACAGAAAGAAGTTTAAGTTATTAGTTATACATTTTAAGACAAAATTAAATGATTTTCTAACTTGTCTAGAATATGAAAATACTGTAAATGAGAAAGAACTTTATAATATAAAGAATTCCTTACCTATTTACAATGTTTTGTTGTTTAAATGAATTTGTATTTTCAGCTCGATTTTTTAAAATGCAAGAAAATGAGAAATAAAAAAAGTAATGCTTTTTGCTAGTTAAACTAAAATAAGGGAGTTTTTTTTAATTTACTATTTTTATCAAAAATATTACCTTAAATGGTTCTAAAGAAAACTTTCTTCTGAAAGAGCAGTTTGCAAAACAAAATATAATCATATATATAAAATTTTTAAAACATTGTAAATACATTATCTCACAATGAGAATCTTTCTTTTGTGTCAAAGCTCTATTGTAACAAAAATTCATGTTCGATGAAAGGATCATTTGCAAATAAAATAATTTGAAAGCAGCACACTCCATAAACAAATACTATTCATTCACGTTTATTCACTTTTATTTCATTTCCAGGGTGATAATCAAAACTTTCATTAATTTCATCCACATTATATTTTACACTAACAGAAATATGGAAATCATGTCCGCCGCCATTTCATTCAATAAGGATATTTAAACATTCTGCTGATGGAAGAAAATGGTCACCGAGAAAAAAGCTATTTGGGTATTGCTTGGATTTAAAAGTTATTATTTTGAAATAATTTTTGGTTAATAAAATGCTTGCTATATCAGAAAGTAATAATTTCATGCACCAATTATACCTGGCTCTTAAATGCTGTCAGAAAAAAATATTTATTACTGTAAAAACCATCCATTTTTATAATAATCATCAAAAGATTAAAGCGGTGCTCTGTGCAAGAAAATAAAAAAAAATTGAAGAAAAAATAAAAGTATGTTAACGGGGAGATAACTTTCTATATGGCAGTGACATTCTGCCATTAATCACTGATGACTAATTATTACTAAAAATCACGGGTGACGGCATATTCCATTACCAATTACTGGTGACGACTTTTTCATTTAATCACTGGAGACGACTTTTTACTATTAATCACTGGCGATGACTTATAACTATTAATCACTGGAGACAACATTTTACTACTTATCACTGGCTAATGACGACTTTATACCATTGATTTATCAGTGGTGGCGACTTTCTATTTATGTTTACTGGAGTCAAATTATAATTATTTTGATGGGATCAAGATTATTATTATGTATTCTAGATGGAGAATTTAACAATCATTAAAGATGACTTCTATGATATGGAGAAGGTGCTAACTTCTCATCGTGGGTGACGAAACAATATATTTATGGTACATCATGGAAATCGACCCTTCCTCATAAAAAAAGATCTGAAGCTTTTGTTCTGGATAACAAACTAATATCATCAATTAGTTATCCCGTAAAAATTAATATACATGTACATGGCAAAGGATGCTCAAATGTATAAATATAACCATGGATTCAATTATGAGACAGAATAAATAACATATAGTACAGTGCCATCGGAAAACGACAAGTAGATGTCGATATTTCTAATCTTTCTTAATTAGTCTCATGCTAATTACATTGGATATTATTTAAGAATATTGAAACAAAGAATAGAAATATAAAATAAAAGGGAACAAGTTAATATATTTTTTTAGTCTGTAAAATTGAGGTTTCGTAATTATATCATCATTTTATAACATTTTCATAGAATTGCATTTTTCAGTTTTATGTAATTTTTACAATTATTCTTAGTGCCAGAGTTTCTTATTTGCTTATATGAATAGGAAAAGTGTGTTTAGAATTCAATAAAATTTTCAATAATATATTAAATCAGTTTATATTGAGTGAAAAGTAATTTTAGTAAATTCATGTGTTGAATGTAAGTCTGAATATGTCAGAAATACTTAAAAATTTGTTACACTAACTGCAGCAATTAAAATTTATTATTCTCAATATTTTCTGTTCACTGAATATATATTTAAAAATACCAGGGTCTGCTTTTCCCTTTTATTCTTAATGTGTTTCTAAAACAAATCTCATGCATGCAAATCCTGGATGAAAGAGAATCAATAAACGAAGATCTTTTCTTTATGGTTCCTCGCATATTAATTATATTCTGAAAAGCTGCTTTGCATTCTACATAATATTTTGAAATGCTGCAGACATTCAAGTTATGTGTATAAACTTAGTTATGCAGCTTATCATAATTTTAAAATAACAAAATTGTGGAATTTATTTATTAAAATGGAAAAAATTAGATAAAGTCGTAATTTCTAAAATAAAATATGAAACGTATTAAAATTTTGTTTCTGGTTATACATTATAGAAGTTATACGAAAAAGGAACTGAGGGCAAATCGTAGCATTGTTAAATTTTAGAACAAAAAAAAATAAGGGGAGTTAATGTTCTTTTCCCAAACCTTTCCTCAAGACAATTAATGTATGGAAATAAATAGTGAAACCCATTATGTTCCTAAATATTGTTTGAGATTCCGTAGAAACTTGTAACATATTAACAGCATAATTTTAACATACTTATGGATGTTAGCATTTTCGGATTTTGAAATTTAAAAATCTTTAAAATTTTATTTTACTTTAATAATACAATTTAATTAGCATGATTCTAAATAAGAAGTGGTAACTTGTGACACTGATTTTTCAAAGGAATGAGACCATGATTCACCGTTGAACTGCAGAAACTGGAAAATAATACTCCTGAAAGTGACATTGATTAAAAGTACCAAACAGTATTATTAGCACATTTAAAAATATAAAATAACACGCTTTTACTCCCACTTACAAACAAAAGGGAGACTTATGTATTTACTATATGCATGAGTATTTAAGCAGAGAGACCAACCATCATTTCTCATCAGCAAAAACCAATTCAGTATGATCCATTGAAATAACGACTAAATATTATTAATATTTATCGTAAAAACCACCCGATTGAATGACGATTGCTTAGAAACTTAGACAAGACGTGAATAAGCACTCCTTTAGAACGAGGGATTCATCGACACTGTACTCAGTGTTGTTTAGAATTGTTTTTTTCCTGCTTGGGAGTTTCATAACATGTATTGCTCTTTATGATGAAAAAAAAAACAAAAAAACGAAAAAAAAAGAAAAAAAAAAAATTTCGATGTGTAAAAGTGGACTAATGGCTCTTTGGCGAAACCATTATAAAAAAAATGCATCTGGATTCCTACCTCTTGGGTGATGTGGAAAAGGAATCACTTTTTTTTAGCTTGTTTTACTCAAACTTGAATATAAATTTATGTTCACAAGTTTACTCATAGTGATAAAGCATTCAATGGATTTGATGTTTCTTGCCATTTTAAAAAATTGAATATTTTTCAGCTCTTATTATTTACATTTCCTTTACTCATAAAAGAACTTAAATTTGTTTTATATAAGTCTAATTTTTGAGAGATACGTATTGGATACTTATTTGCATAATTAATCACACTAGTAGAAGTAATTATAAGCACATTAAATTAATGAAGTGAAATTATTTATGTTATGATACATTCAAACGTTATTAAATTTGCATCATTTTAATAACTATACTGTTTTCTGTGAATCATGAATTTTTAAAAGGCTATAATACGGGAAATAAGAAAATAAAGTTTGTTATATATGTTATAAAAATTTCCGTATAAAAACTTATATATGTTATAAATATGTTATAAAATTTGTTATATATGCTATAAAAATTTCCTGAAAGTCAATTAACGTAGTGGACATGAATATGACATATAACTGCCTTCGAGTGTTAGGTGTCAAATATGATATATGTTTGGCCTTCTAATTGATGAGGTAGGATGAACAACCCCATCACGTATTCGTGCGCCTTATCTACCGGCACATAAACGTTCAAATAAAACTGTGCTGGTAACCATGGCCTCTTGTACTATGAAGATTGACAGTTTCTCAAACTTGAATATTTTAAATTCAAGCAAACCCTCTCTCAAGTGAGCGTTGATTCATCCGTGAATAACAAGTATGAACAAAAAACGGGGTGCACAGAGACCAGTTGCAAATATCATCTTGAAAGTACATACGATTAGGAAAATATGTCTGTACCACTGTCTTTATCAACAATGTGCATGCCTACCATTCGCACCTTTATAAACTGTATGTGTGCTTGTCCTGTCTTACTTTAAGAAACATTTGTACGAAGATTTCGCCTAACCTCTCGTAAGATAACTTCTTCCACTCGCATTGTTTTCACCCAGTGAATCCTACCCTCGTCAAGACATCTGGTATTGAAGAATCAGGTTTAGAGAAACTGTTTGATTAATTACTTGAAAATATGAATGCTCCATATTTCTATATTGTAAAATCATTCCCTGTATTCCCTAACTAGTAATTAGTAGGACTTATAAAGCTTAATAGCTTGAGCTATGGATGTTGGTATATTTGACTATAGACTCAAATACCATCTTGGTCTTGGATGCGTGTAGTGGCTCAGAATTTATTTCAAATGATAAATTCAAAAATTGCCCACACTGAACGCGGAGCATTTGGGGAAGAGAAACTGGAGAAGTCGGCTCAAGATGAACGATTTATAAACTTATTGTGGTTTCAGTTTTGTCATCTGTATTCATGTCATCTTTATTCTAGCTTTAATGTTTGTTGTTATGAATACAGTCACCTTCTAATCTGCGTTTAAAAATTTAAAAAAATATAAAACTATATATCCCAATTTCTCTCTAATTAGCTCTCGTGTACAAAAATGAACGTTTAGCGGCAAGCAAACTAAACAATTCCCCATATAATATTTACACTAAATATACTCAGAAGAATACCTGATGTTTCGATATTAGAAACGATCTACATGATCTTAAAGATCAGATCCATGAAGGAAATCCTCCAGCTTTGCCCTTTTTTATTTTTTCAACTGCTTTGTATAGCATCTTCTAGTATCTTCACGCTTGTTTCCGGAAGCGCGTTATATTGCGAATTCTTTGATATACCTCACTTATAAACTCCTTCATATTTTAGCCACACATTTTCTGATTCCTAGTGTAAACAGTGGCATGGGATGTGTTTAAACAATAGCTTAAGGTGTGAAATGGTTCGGAATACACTTTAAATTATAAATCCTAATCTAATTAGTTCTTGGGTGCAAAAATGAACGTTAATCGACAAGCAAAATAAATAATTTCGCATACAATCTCTACGCTGCTGTATACTCAGAAAAATACTTGATAGGTCACTATTAGTAACGATCTGCATGCTCTTAAACAGGGGTGACCAAACTTTTGTGATGCGGGGTCTACTCCACATATAAAAAATAGAAGGCGGTCTACCAATGGCAGAGCTAAATTAGCGTACACATTTATTTTCGGTAACAAGAAAATATGGTAAATTAATGTAATTTTTCTAAAAAGAACTTAATATTAAAATTTACAAAATAAAAATTTACTGATAATAAAAGTATTCAGTTATCAAAAACTGACCATCTTATTCACTTCGTTTAGTTGAAATTTGGCACTGTATATCTGCGACAAGTTTATCATAGTGTGGCTGGTACGAGTTTATTGCAATGCATAACCAGGAAATTATGTGTTCATCTGTTAAATGCGACCATTTTTTTTGTTCATGGTTGATAAAGCAGATTCACGAAGATACCTCAATCCAAAGTAAGATTTCAAATACAAAATCAATTTGTAAGTACTTAGAAACATTTTGTCAGAAATTAATTTCCAAAAATCAGTATCACTAAATATGCTCTGGATTTAAGAAATATATCGCATTTTAATTTAATAATTTCTTCCTTGACAGTGACTGATGTGATATCTATTAAATGTCCTATTTTTTCAGATGCTCCATTAATGTTGACATTTTCATTAAATGGGGAAATATTATAAAATTGAGTATTTCTTTCAACCTAATTAAGTCAGCGAATCTTCTTTCAAATTCTTCAAACAAAACAAGTAAGTATTAAGCGAAATCTTTGAAGTCTCGGTTTGGATTACGGATGCACTCTTCTTCCATGTTTTTGAAGTTTCTCAATTCATGTTTTCTTAATTGAGGTGCATACCTTTCTATAGTTTTTTTTTAATGTTTTATTCGCGCTCATCATGTCTGTTTTAGGTTTTATATAAATTGTGAACTTAATCATAAATCTTTAAATCGTAAATCTTTGCACAGTTTGCTTTGGGTTTTAAAGCGTAGATGCTAGTAAATTTTTATTTTAAATAATTCATTGATTCTATGTCATAAGTCTTTAATTAAATTGTTAATATCCGAGGTCCTTATCCGGATGGTCGTGCGGACTACCTAAAATGTCTTCGTGGTCTACCAGCCGACCACGGTCGAAGTCTTGGCCACCCCTGGTGTATACCATCACACACAATAAAAGTGTATGGGCTAACCTATTTCACACGGTATTCAAAAATAATGATTGGTAGCAATTAGGTGATTAAACTCTTAAACTATTCCGCATAGATTTTCGATTCCTCATGTCTATGATTTTGCTCATAATCTTAATGAAAAGATATTTTCAGCTATTGATCTTGTTAGATTTTATTGTGAAATATCACC
Organism: Latrodectus geometricus; assembly: GCA_026290005.1. Taxonomy (NCBI): domain Eukaryota; kingdom Metazoa; phylum Arthropoda; class Arachnida; order Araneae; family Theridiidae; genus Latrodectus; species Latrodectus geometricus. The sequence goes on along the minus strand of JAPDSC010010313.1, from coordinate 14,697 downwards.
TGCTGCTTCCCCGTCAATAGTTAAAACTCTTTTTGGTATTATTGAATTAATTTTTATGTCATTTGGTTTATGTAATGCCACGCAGATGTTTCAAAGATTTATGTATTAAATTATCTGGGATTTGGAAGTTTGTTTTATTTATCTCGGTGACTGACTTGTCGTACCTGAAAAGGAAGCTGAGCGCTTAAAGCATTTAGATGAAATCTTTCATAGATTTTAATAAATTGGTATTTTTATAAATGCAACAAAATGCTTATTTGGAAAATCTTTGTTGGATATCTAAAAAAAGAATTCAGCCACCATCAGATAGGGTTCCGGTGATAAATGAATATTAACATCCTAAAATTGTTACTGAGTTATCTCTAATTAAATTTAATCGGAGATTATTGAGAAAGGTTGTACATGAGCAATCAACAGTAACCGATTACCTTAAAGGGATTGAAAAAAGGATACTCGGCCTACAACTTGAATAAACGCAAGAATTTCTTTTGAAAAATGCAGGAATAATTTAAACGAACCAACCATTTTAGTGCACCCCAATTCAAGATTAAAAATTATCTTTAACGTGTGATTCTTCTGATTATTACGTTCTGATACGTTAAAGATAGATTGGAACGGTTCTAAGTCAGAAAGAAAGTGAGGACTTTAAACCATTCTCATATTTTTCTTGAAAGTTTACCCTAGAGGAACAGTGTTATAGTGTGAATGGAGGGCATAAAAGCAGAGACAATTGCTTATGAATTCTTTTCCACATGAATCGATAGTTTTTGGTGTTTCTGAAAAGCTTAGAACAGATCAGGTTAGGCAGATGGAAAATAAGGTGTTTCGAGAAATTGCCAAACTTTTTAGTATTAATCTTATATATACCTTATCATATCATTCCTATGTTGAGGGATTACACAGGCAAGTGAGGATTGCAATTTGTGTAACAGATATGTGGACTTAAGTTTTGCCAACAATACTACTAAGCATTTGAGCCAGTTAAAGAGTCTTTACAATGTTCTATTCCTGAGATGGCATATGGTACGCTTATAACTTTGGCTGGTCTTTTTTTTAGCTCTTAAAAGTTAACGACTAATGGATTCTTGCATCACTGCTACGTTAAATTAAGTCTACAACCTACTTCCATCTTACAAAATTGCAGAAAAACGATTTTTGTGCATAAAGAATTAAACAATAGTACTCATGTTTTTCTTTTACAGAATAGAATAAAGAGGTCAACTGTTCCTCTTTATAGTGGACTGCATCTAGTACTATCTATGTCCCCCAAAAAAAACAATTCAGATTAGTTCTCGCATTGTATAATTTGATTGAAGGTGACATTCTGGCTATCGGAAATAAGGATAAACAACGTGAAATTTTCAGTGACATTTTCTTCCATTTGAGAAGCCCTGTGGCTTCATGCACTGCTTTATTTCTCAGCAATTGCGTGAACTGAACTAAAATGATCTTGATTCCCACTGTCTGAATATTTTGACGTCAATTTACTATGTGCACCTACTAACTCGCCGCTTCATCTGCTTTAACGTTAGCACGCTGCGCGTGTGTGAATTTGTTGTTTTACTACTGGATAATAAATGTTTTATGAAGGCTTTTATCTGAATTAGGGACAAATCTTCAGCCAACTTTAAACAAGCAATATAAACTCTGGTGATTTGATGAACTAAAAATTAGACGAAGTCGTATAAATCAATTCCAAAGTTTTAATTTTGTATCTAATAAATTATGTATATTATATTTTGCATTTTATTCCACAAAATTTTGTTGGTTTAAATCCGACATTTAATAAATTTATAATATTTGACTTGCTGCTGTGAACCACTCATTGTGGTGAGAGAAAAAGAACTTGATACTTTGGAAAAAGTACAAAATCAATCCCTACGCATCATTACTGGGGCAGTAAAGACTACCCTGATAAATGCTAGGCTTTTGTCGACTGGTGTTAGACCATTAGAAACTGTGGTCCAGGAGAAGGCTATAATTATCTGGGAAAAGATCACTAGAGTTCCTGGCTGCTTTTCACTTTGGAACGAGGCCAGCCAAAACCTAAATATAAATTTAAAGACTCAAAAATGCTTTCTTCAGAGAGTTTTACAACTAAAACATTTTCTCAACTTAAAAAATTATGAACCTGAATATCTTGTACCGCCTCAAAATCCAATAAATCTGAAACAATTTTGCATCAATATTGAACTGTGTCAAAGTGTCAATAGAAGTAGTATGGATCCAATTATTTTGAGAGTCCTGGCTTACGAGATGTTGAGTAGCTACTATGCTCAGCCAGAGTGGCTCCGGATCTTTACTGATGGATCCCTCCTATCAAACGAACCAAATACTGGTGCCTGAGTTTTCTCCGAAGCTTTTTCGAATCGCGGCAATTCGTTTGGGTCTATCTCAGCTACATTGTCACATAGATCAATTTACAAAACTGTCGTCCTCTGTGATTCAAGAGCTGCTCTGCTGGCCATTGCATCCTCTAATAATCCTTTAACTAAGGACATTTTGAACTGCTGCCAACGTTTTGAGAACTTGGCATCCCTTGAGAAGGCTATATTTCTCCAGTGGATCCCTGCACATTGCGGAATCACAGGTAATGAAAATGCAGATTACCTTGCAAAGAAGGGCGCTTTAATTACACCGATTCCTACACGCACTATGCCCTTCTGTTCTATTAAACATCTTGTCAAAAGAATTCTCAAGACCAGAGCCCACGAAGAGCTTACTAACCGCTTTTCTTTTAAATCTTGGAAGAATGCCATCCTAAATCTGCGCAACAGCCCAAGACATAGGATGGTGGCTGAATTTCGCCTCGCCACCGGGCACGACTGTCTGCGAAAACGTCTGTATAGATTCGGTATCGTTCCTTCTCCGCTCAGCACTCTGCAACATTGGTGAGATCATGGACGCAGCGCAACTCCCTCGCTGCCCTGCACTTGGGAAGACGTCTCTAACTGAGCGCTATTGGGAAGCTAGAGACATGTTGGATTAATAGACTCTGTTACAGTATCTTTTTTGTGTTATTGTACTATTCTTTTCATTTATTTTGCTGTAACTGTCTACAACCTGCCATTGGAAATAAAAAAAATTTATAATATTTACCAGTAAATGTATGTCGCCAACTAATCGATAATATTTTTATGTTTACACATATAATATGTAAACTTAATTAGAGTCGATAATTTAAAAAAATAAAAAAATGTTTTTAATACGAAGTGATACGAAGAACTTTTTAAATTAATTTTTATTTCTATATTTTTCAATTTTATACTATGGTTTTTATTTCACATTTTGAATTGCAGCCACACAAATCATGTAAACATTCAACAGGTTATATGGCTAAAATACATCATGAAATATTTTGAATTTTTCCGTGATATGTCTCAATGACTTGTAATGAACTACATAGAATATTTAAACTGAAAGCTCGATGAAAATTACATACTTTATAAATATAGTGGAAATAATTTCTTTTGATTACTTACTTTAAATAAAAATTGTTGCACATTGCATCTATGGGAAGCGAAAAGACCAAGTCATCATTGTTTTACGATCAGCCCTAATTTAACAAATGTAATGTTAATGTAATGTTCCCCATACACATGTTTGTGATATCTGGGAAATGAAATGATAGGCGAAGTTTTTTGATCGAAAGATAACAACTCCAATAAAAAAAAAAGCTTTAATTTTGGCTCCGCTTTCGTTTTCTCTAAGCATTACTTAATTTGAAGAGCCATGGACTCATTTATTTGAAAATTACATTATGAGTCTTTTATTTGAAAACATCATTAGCGAATTATTTCATTTGGAAACAGCCATTAATAATCAATAATAAATAAAAAATAATATTTGTGCTAGTTTTGAAAAAATCATTTCAAAACTAGCACAAAGTCTTTCTTCAAGAAAGTATGCGTATTTATTTTTCAATATGTGCTCATAACAACTGCACACAATAACATAATTTTTAAAAAGGAACCATTTGATTTAGCAATGCTGATGATCATTTAGAAGCAAAACTATCTCACATGTTGTCTTTACAAAGTAACAATGTTAAAAAATAAAGTTAACCTGTGTGCACTTTTCATTTCAAAATCATTTTCTATTACTTATGAAATAGCGTCACTTCAGATTAAGCTAAAGGGTGAAAATGCGCCTTAGGTCCCCTACTCTGCCAACTTGGCGAAAGTGTGCTGTAGGTTCTGTACTTGGCGCATTTGCAAAAACGCTGTTGCCATGGCGATAATGGAATACGATTTTTATTTAATGAGCAACCAATGAAAATAAACGATTTGTCAAACTGAAACTAATTAACGACCAATGAAAATGCTAAAAGAAAAAACCAATTAATGAGCATGTGCGAAAAAGCGCTTCAAGGTTCTTCCGGAGGTTGCAATAAGGAGCTCATTAGGGATAAAAACGTCCGGTTTACAATGCTTGGTGAATTTATCGCCAAGTTGGCAGAGTAGTGGACCTAAAGCGCAGATTAACAAGCTAAAGGCAAAAAAATAAATTTTTTCATAATTAGAGAATATTCTTATTCTAATTTAAGTAAAATTTTCATTTCTAATTATAGATTAAATGCTAAATCTACTTAAATTTTGGAGCAAAATTGGCTGTATTGACGCCAATGCATAATTACCTAATTTGTTGTTTCTAATCTCAGATGGTAAAGCATTGCTGCACCAACTCCACAAAATATACAGATACATTAGGAATAAATTATTTACGAACAATATTGACAAAGTTTTGGATTGGCAACGTCATTGTCTATGTTATTTTAAAAAATATTATATCTGAAGTTATATTTCAAGAAACATGTTTAAAAATTAATATTCATTAATAATTAAAACATCCGCAATAAAATATGTCTATGATATATTTGTCTAAATAATGCTAACATCAAATAAATCTAATCAAATACTGACTAACCAACATTAATAAAGATTGTATGCATTGATTATATTGTTGGGTTGATCAGCCGAAGGAAGTCCTGCTTATGCAATCATTTCTGTATAGTAAGCAGTGAATGCTTAATATATGTTTACTTATGTGATATGCAGAATTGAAAAAATACCCCAACTCAGGTGTGAACTTCAGCATCTGAAAGTTTTTCAAAATTAAAATGATTGGTTGTTTTCATATACTTTTTTTTGGCAGAAATTTTCAGCCGGAGACGTAATACACTTCGAGAAAAGCAAAAATACAGCCAAATATTCCAAAGTTTTCTGAATGTTTTGGTAACCATTAAATTCATAAGTCGCCAAGAGCAATAATTGCCCATTACAGTAAAGTTGGTGAAATTTTGGGAACTAAAAATTTACCAAATTTTGCTACATTTGGCTGTTATTTGCATTTGACAATCAGTGAGTGCATTGCCAAATCTTCATATCGGCATTATAGTTCGCTTTAAATTGATGTCTTGGCGATGAATCATGTTAGTGTGAGTTACGTCATGCCAATTCAAATTGAAATGGCTGAATCCGAAAACATAACTTGGCGAATTTGGCGATTTTGAAATTAGAAGAAGTGGAGCTCGATCAGTCATTTGAAGCTGTGATTTCAAGTTGTAAAGTTGAATTTCTCAGAGCTCTTGTTCAAAGTAATATTAAAGTTTTTCTTCTAATTTTATTGTTTGAAAGTGTTTTTAGATTTATCTAATTTGTTTTTGAGTATATTTTGCAGATATGGTGAAGCTAATGAAATGGATCAGAACAACTATGTAAGTGCAAGATATTTATTGTTTTCAAATACATCTTTAAAATGTAATATTTAATAAAATTTTTAATACCCGTAAAAAATATACAAATTGTTAAAGTTTGAATCAAAAATACACGTAAAATATAGTTAGCGTTTTCATAGAACACAATAATACATCATTTTAGAATGATTAAACGTATAACTAGTTACAATTCGATATTTTACATCAAATTAATTTTTTTATGATTCAATGTATAACTAATTACAATTCGTTATTTTACAACACCTGAAATATTGGGTTAATTCCCAGTGAACGGTACGCTCCTTGTACGGTACGCATATATACAACGGTATGCATATATACAATTATAATTAATTGTATATAATATTGTATAAAATTATATTATTTTTATGAAATAATATAATTTTATATTATATAATTATATTAATTGTATATTGTATAATTATATTCATTGTATAAAAATAGCGTACCGTACACTGGGATATAGCCAAATATTGTGAGGTATATTGTTTAAATATATTTATTTGTATTTTTAAAAAATCCATGAAATTTTGAATAAATTATGGAAGAAATTAAATTAAAATATCCGTAGATTCTATAACTTGATATACTTCCACATCTGTGAATCACTTTATTTATTATCTAAGTATAATTACTATCATACTTTACACAAAGCTTTGGTTTTAATAGAGATTATGAATGATATTTCTTTACTAAATTTAAAATTCCTAACACTTGATTGTTATTTATCAAAATAAATTTTGTTTAGCAGGAAATTTGGAAGTGATTTCACTAGTAATATTTGAAAAATGCCAATTAATTGAGTCAATAATATTGAAGCAATAATTAAATATCGGCATTCCATATCTATAATAACCAATTTCGTTACTTTATCTGATAACAAAACAAACATTTTAACTCATCACTAAATTAAACTATCAATAGAACTCTGCGGTTACATGGTGAACTAATTTTGAATATATCCATATATCGAAAACAAAAATCATAAACTTTTGCAAATTATTAACAGCAACTATGCAAGCAAATGTTTCCCTAAGGAAAATTTTCAAGCCTTTATCACTATTCTTTATGGAAAAAATCTTTTAATAAGAGGCAATAAAAATTTACACAAATTTTTAAGTAATATAAACTGAACTATATATATATACGGCTCTATCCCAGTGTACGGTACGCTATTAAAACAAGATGGCGGACAAGGAG
>JAPDSC010010304.1:4163-16536 GCA_026290005.1 Latrodectus geometricus | reverse complement strand
TTTCTCATATGACGTACCAAACATAGGTCATATGAATATTGCGTGAAATAAGCAATTTTACAGGAACTTTTTACACAGAAACTATTAAGTTCCTACTTAGAAATTATAATTTTAGGTGACTTATAAAGTAGTATTCGATTTCTAATCAAAAACATTCATATGTATCACTACATTTTTATTAGCAAGTTCTTTTAGTTTTTAGTAAAAACTTTTTTGACACAAAAAAAGAATTTTCCAGTTAAAAGGAAATTTAATAGCAATATTCATACTTACATGTATAAAAAGCGTGTTATTTTAAATGCCCTAAATAAATAAAAATAACTAATCTGCAATATGTATACAATTGATGAAACGTATTGTTATATTCGTAAATATATACCACTATATCATTTTTCTTTTTAAAAATTAAATGTGTTCCTCATTCAAAAATCTCTACTTTCCGCGTTAACTATTAATAAATAGCTACTCTAAAATAACTATATAAAGAAAAAATTCTTTCCTTCACAAAAAAATAGATTATTTCTCGTTTTGATGCATTGTAATCAATTTTTAATGAACATAAATAGAACACAGAGCGTGATAGCATTAACATGCACGCTAACGTTAAATTTTAACATCATTCAAATGACCTTAATAAATGTTTAATCAAAATTAAAATAAGTTGGTTAATAATAAAACAAATTTATAGTACTTTTAGAAATGCTAAAAAGGGTTACCAAAGCAATTTACAAAAAAAAAAAAAAAAAAAAAAAAAAAAAAACTACTATTGAAAATGTTTAAAAGGATTACATTTATACTTTATAAATGTTTCTCCATAAAATATATATATATCCACAGTAATTAATAAGTAAAGTAATTTTTCATAAATCAACCTTTTGCATGGATATAACGAATGTAGCGTTTCTATGGTTACAAGTAATGAATGATAATTAATCAAAAAACTATTCCATTATCAACAATTAGTTTCTATAAAAAAATACATTGCAAGTCTGATAAGCGTAATTCTCTCTTTTTTGAACATAAAATTCTGGAATTCGCCCTCAAGAATTACAAATATTAATTAGGAAAATGTTTCTGTAGGTTGTTTTATTTGTATCAGTTTATAACCACGTAGAAATTCATGTTACTATAAAGAAATAATCAATATTCCATCAAAAAATTTGATGATCATCACTTAAATAAATTAAAGGCATATATTAGCATTACATTCAATTCATGTAAAGTTCATAAAAAAATACTAAAAATTAGTTTATTAAGATATCCTGTTCAATGTTCATTGAACTATGGATACATTTATTTTGTATTTTACGCTTATGTACTAAATCTAATAATCAATAAAGGCAGTAAAACAAATATCATCAAATTTGTAAACTTGATTGTAGATAGATAATATTTAAAGAATATAAAATTCTTCATAAATATAATGAGTCTTTATTGCCTAGCTCATCGTGGTCTACTAGTAGGGCAGAGCTCTTCAAATGAAACATCCTGAGTTTATACTAGTAACTATTGAACAACGGGAGATTGAGTTGCTGTTCAATCTTTTGCATGTACGTCTGTCAGTGTGAGTGCCCCGGTTGATACGCATGATACACATGTTTTCCCCAATTGATACACATGTAAACACCCACTGTCAATGAAGAATCCTCCCAGAAGGTCTTGATTAATGATGGAAATTAAAGTGCTTTATACCAACAACTTTAGCCACACATAAGTGGGTAGACGAGTCTCGGATTGAATCATAAGGTTAATGGATATTGAATACTCGCCTTTCACCACATCTATAACACGCCAGTGGATGGACCATACAATTTTAAGCAGTAAGATCGTCGACTCTGCGATCTTTAACATAAAGATTCACCATGGTTTACGGAAGGAGACAGTTCAGAGTTATTTGGGAATGGTTGGGCTGTAGCAAAAGAAGACATGTGACTATGAAATCAGAATTTTGGCCATCAAGCCATGGTATTAAGTCTTTAGGTGAGACTTGGGCCATGGAATATTAATGACGAGATTCCGTGGCTGCATTTTTAGCTAGCTTTTCGTTTCGTTCTATTCCATCGTATGCTTTTATACATTTAATATCTGATTCACAGACGTGATGATATTAATGTAAGAATTGCTGAATGTTGTTAATTGACAGAGAGGAAGGATTCGGGTAATAAATTGCTTGTATTACTGAATTGGTAAGTTGTATTGAAGTAGTAAGTATCTAGATTGCTAAGTTGTTTACAGTTATGATTATGTGCATAAGTTAGAGCTGATTGTATAGCTATAGCTTTAAAGATGTGTGGATCATTTGTCGACGATTTATTTATTTTCCTCCACAGAACAAGGTAAATGTTGAATCTACGTAATGACTGATTTTTGAAACGTCTGAATAAAAATGTTAAGTTACAGGGTTGTAAGGAATACTGGTTGAGGTCTATTCTTGAGTACTGTTTTCTTTACTTTGATGATGTATATACTTGATCCTTTTATTGATGGGTAAATATCATACTCATTCACATTGTTTATATTTGGATGGATTTGTAATACAATTCTTATTATAAATCCTAATTTTTAATTTTAAAGTTTTGGGACTTCCTCTGACTTTATATGAAGATAAGGTATTTTAGCATGAATTAAGAAAATTACTTTAGATGTTGTTTTCAAGAATTTGGTCAGAATTAAAAGCAAGTACCTTTAAATGCTTAATAGAATTTTTTCTTTTCTGTTGCTCATAATAATAAATTTTCCAATAAGTAGAATAACAGTCTTTGAATTTTGTTCTTTTGACCTCATGATCTACTTGTCATTTTTCTAAAAATCTGTACAATTATAATTATTTTTGCTTTAAGGGTTCTTAGATATGCCAGAAATACTCTTTCGCCTTAAAACTAAAGAATTTGTGGTCATTGGTAAATTTAATTTTGCAATTGTTTGCTGTCAGTGTGGTTTTTGGGATGGATTTATGTTGTATTTTTGTTTCCGAAAATAACAGTTGTGTTCCCTTTGGAGAGAACAAATTTGTTTTCGGAGCATAGTGTGTTAAGCGTTTGTAGTGCGATGTTATTGTTGTTTTTTAATTCTGATTTGGTGTCGTATCGTCTTGGTTATAACTAACGCAGCATCTGCGAAGGCAAATATGTTAGTGTGGTGTGGAAATTAAAGATGATATTCCAAAATATTAGTCCATCATGGGATTCTTGGGGACATTCTCGGTTATATTTTTTCGTTACTGATCTTTTTTCATAACTGAATACTTGTTTTTGTTTTCTAAAAAACTGAAAATTAAGTGTGGTATGTTTCCTGAGTATCGTGTTGAGAAAATGATTTGATTGACTTCAGGCCACAAAGAGAGTTAAAAGTGTTTTGAATGTCCAAACTTATCAATATAATATATGCAAAACTTTAGAACAACCACCTCCAAAAATATGCATACACAACATCCAATCCTTATTTTTGGCATTTTCTGAACCATATCCTTAAATATGAACAGAAAGAGTTTAAACACATTAAGCATACTTAAAAAAAAAAAAAAAAAAACCCATGGTAATAATATTTATGAAACTCAAATTCAACTTGATGTTTCTTCCTAAATGATGAAAATAAGCAAAGACAAAAAATTCAATACATTTAAAAATCTACACAACGTAAATTTCAGCACAAATTTTTAACATCGGTGAATAAAAAGCTTAACTTTTTCTTCCAAATATTTTTAATCCATTCGTGTTGCTTTCAGAGATTATTCCTTGAGAGAGAATTCTATTTATGTACCATAAAGAATGAAATCTGGAAAACTCACGACTATCTACCCTAAAATAGAAATGCAATATATATCTTCGATGTTCAATAATAGCTGGATTCAAACTTGGGAATTTTAATTCGGAAAAGAGCGACCACATAATAAGATACGGTCTTCAACACAAATTTTTAAACAACGCATTGCCTGACAATCATACTAAGATATGAAAATCCTTCGCATGTTGGATTCCGGGTAAACTTCTCATATACAGCGGTTATTTACATGTGATAAAGAAAATATTATTGAAAACTCCCAAGCATGCACTCCGATTGATGTGCTTATAGAAAAGAGAAAAGCAACACATATCTCTCCATTGTTCAACAGTGATTCAGATTTAACCCAGAGTTATCCACTCAACTATCGGAGAGATTGTGAATTAAAATGTTTCACATTAAAACTAGATTAAAACGGAAGAATTAATAATAGCTTATGCATTTTTTGTCACACGTAAATATACATTTTATACCCAATACTACTAATATAATATCTATGCCACCCCACAAACAAATTGGAGACATTTTCAAGTATTCACAGAATTTAATAAATGCAACTATATTTTGATGCCTTTAACGGCCGTTTTCACCAATCAGAGTTAAACGAGGTTTCAGGGTAAAAGGCGCATTAAGTCATGAAACGTTATTCACCACGACAAAAACAGCGATTAACTCGCCTATATGGATCCCTAGAATAACCCTACGATTTCGGAGTGTTAGCGCCGAGTCAGCCAACAATGGCGGACTTAAGCGATATGATTGTTGACATTGATGTGCAAGATTTGCAAAATCTTGAATTAATGGAAAGAAGAGCGAGATGTGTATATGAAAGTAGGCAAAATGATTTTGAAACTTTCTTACGGTGTAAAATTTTGTCCATCTTGACGAAACACTTTCCCGCTCGCTACGAAGCTTTGTTTACATTTTTTGCTAGCCAATCAGAAGCCGTCTTACATGTCGTGCTCGATTAATCCAAAGTTGTTTTACACGGGGATTTCCTCACTTCGTGAATAAGAATCAGCGAGTCATGCTAGAGTTGAGTTATATCCGAGATAGGCTACACTCAAGTTAACCCGTGTTTGGTGAATACAGCCGTAAGTGGTTAATATAAATACCGATGATTGGTAAAGGATATAAAAACTCTGAAAGTATTTCGATACAATCCGGGATTCCGATAACCTCAATATAAATATTATCTGACGAAGATAACATTTTCGTTATAAATGCATTGTATCCATATTTTGTATTGTAACATAATATTATATTATATTTTAATGCAATATATGGATTTATAAAATAAAATATAAATAGATATTTTATTTTATAAATCCATATAATATATAAATAAAATAAAATATATCAATAAATATATTGAATCCATTCAGAAAAAGGTAGAGAACAGATTTACTTTGTCATTTCTTAATGAAATGGCTACTCGAACGACTACATAATAAAAAGAACTCGTCTGAAACGTGTTTAAGATTTGAATCGTAAGAAAAATTTTCATTCTCTGGCTGTTTGTAAACAAGGTCAGAGGAAACTTGACCTTGTTTTATTTTAACTATTAATGGATTCCATTCGAAGACAGAGATAAATACTTTTTCCGCTTTATTCATACTTTAATTTATCTATAATTAGATGGCAGCATCAAAATTTAACATCCGTTCTTCAAGAAGTAAACAATATAGTTATTTAGATATAACCCATTTGATAAAATACATCTTATTTTTAAAGTTATAAAAGCAAAGGATGTGAGTCTATAAGTCATCACATAAAATTTATGAGATTTTTCATTCCTAAACTGAGTATAAAAAAATTAAAATACCAAATTGATTATCGAATTATGTAGAAAGATGGGTTACATTTACCATTTTTCTTTTTATAAAAAAATTTAAACAAATTATGCTTGAAGTGAACAATGGCAAAATAATTGTTATCATAATTCTCGTGAATAAAAATTGCCTCTTAATCCAAACAATGAAGAAGTCTTACCTAAGATTTAAGTATGTTGAATTCACAAATTCTAACACGTCGTCTATTAGAAGAAATTTAAAAAATTTTTTATGTATTTTTTCCTAAAGTTTATTTCATTATTAATAGTAATCGTAATAAAGCTAAATATAATTTAAGCACTTTTATTGATGAGATAATACAGATTATCAAGGCGGTATGCTGAAAGTAAGATAATAAATATATGGTGAAAATGCGCTTTAAGTCCCCTACTTGGCGAGTTCTCAAAATCACCGATGCAATGGCGAAGTTCTACAGCTATTTCAAAGTGAAACTTAATTAGCGACCAATGAAAAGGATAAAACAAAAGAGTAATTAATGAGCATGCGCGAAAAAACGCTTCAAATTCGCGAGTTGGAGAAATAGGGAACTTAAAGCGCAATTTAACCAAATATATTTATGTATACAATTCTTTATTTTTAATACATATCTATAAATACTTTTATAACTACGTTGCCATGAAATAATTCTGATCTTTAAAATTAAATGACTAAAATGCTGTATAGGTATATTAATATTTTGCGATGCACTAAAACTTCCTGTCAGCATCAGTGTGTCTAAGAAGCCATCTTAATTTTATTTTGGACAATGCTACGTTATTTTGAATATTCATGAAACAACGAGGAAAGGAATCTGAACTCACATCCTTCTTATAAAACTTCTTTCTCAAATTAAAGCCTGCAAATTAAACACCAACTAGCAAGACGACACATGTTGGGATCAAACTCGAACCCAAAATCTTTTGGTCAGAAGAGCTATTATATCAATTGGACAATATCAATTATATCTTGATGTCATTTCCAAACAGTAAACACTTTGAATAAAGTTTCTGCAAAATATATAATTTATCAGAGTTTAAACCAAAATTCTAAGATTCAAACATCACAATATCAGTGCCATATCTTATTTTACATTTCATTAAATAATATAAAAAACAAAGCAACAAGTTTGGAGAAAAATGACGAATCAAAGATTAAAATAACGTTAAATAAAAAAAAATGTTACTTGCCTTCTTTTGCCGACTAGGGTTAAAAAAAGAAGACAAATGGTATTATTTTTAAAATAAATGATAAATGATTTCTGGTTTACCTCTATAATGATAGCATCGCTAAATTTTCCATTGGAACTTTGACAAGCCACAATAAACAGGAAAATATGGTTTGCATCTACAATAAGACAGCTTGTTTAAGTTGAAGCACATGTCAATTATCTTGAACCTAAAGTTAACATTTTGTCATGCAAAAAGCTGGGAGCATTTCTCAAAAAAAAATTCTATTTCTGAATGGTGAAAAGTGTTAAGCTATTGAAATTTTTAGAGGAATGAGATTAAGCAGTTTTCACACGACAAGCAAGTAAAATTTAATAATGTTCCTTTTATAATTTTTGGCTTCCATTAATCTGTTTCATTCAAAAGGGAATTATTTACCACTGAAGATTGAAATTAAGCAAATACTAGCCTAGAGCAGAACACAATTAGGAAGAACCTCATTGCATATTCACAGCTAAATGGCTACGGAATATCGATTGTATATTAATATATTAGGTTGGGGAAAAAGAAATCCATTATTTTTACGTGAATTTTTTGTAACTTCTTTCAGATTTGCTTTGTAAAAAGGTTTAAAACAGTTTTCATGTAGATTTTTAGGTCTTGTGCGAAGCTACGACTGCTGACATGCTGTCAAGTTTGATCATTTTTGATATTTTATAGACATTCTCGACGATGTTGTATCCACGCGAAGTGCATCTTTAGCATCCAAATACCCAAACGGAATCGACGAAACAAAAATTGTACGTAACTGATTGTTACAGTCTTATATAGGACGATAAACACCTTTCACAATTTTAACCACCCGGCTATCTTTTTCGCCGTTACAAGAGAAAAACGAAAATGTTTCGAATTTTCTGTTTGTTGTCTTCCATTTTTTAAACCTTGTACTCGTAACTGAATTAATCAAACAAAAAACCGCAAGAGGATATTTTAGTGTCAAATGTCACCTTTCCAACGTGCATAAATCTGAAATTGTTTGATAGATACTTCACGAGTTAGCGATCACTATACAGACGTCTACCGAAAAAATAATGAATAACTTTTTCCCCAAACTAATATAAGGTTAAAGGGTATATGTTAGTATATATAAGGCTAAAGGGCTAAGGAATATAATTTTCTTCAATCAAAAGACCTATATATTGAGACTGTCAATACATGTTAAATATTAGCAATGCTTAATGTCTGTCAGATGTATCTAAAAGGAAAGGGTAACAGCTGAGATTTCGATATTTTAATATAGTTAAGATTAAAAACTATAAGGTTAGTCATGCCTTCGATTTCGAAATGACAGAAATATTAAGAAAAATTCTTTCAATATCTGCAGAGATATGATTATTACGAAAGAAAAATCACGCACACATTATTTTATGTGAATTCTAAGTTACTATCATATCTTAGAATTCAAGTTAAAATTATCCTAGAATGCATAGACAAAATCACAACTTAGAATTCAAAAATAAAAAAATCTCAACTTAGTTCATTTTTAAAAATTTTTTTAATTTTATGTCCATTGTGATTTAGATCACATTTCAATCTGGTTTTAAATGGGAGGTAAAAAGTAAAGAAATTACCAACTGTTTCACATGTTATCATTGTCATTCTACATCAGTACGTGTATTGCACTACACGAATGACTCAGAAGTGCGTCGCAGAAATATTTAAATATTTCTTACGTCACACCAAAAATGAAAACGTGAACTTTTGAATATTATATAATGTGTTTAAATTTTATATAATGATTCAAATGTTTTGACAGTCCAATCATCCATATACAAAGAAAATATTTCATTAATAAATTTTTCATAATTTTTTTTGTTATATATAATCGATTATACACATTTAATTATGCCACTTATAAATTATTCCCACTTATTTAAATTTTTAAATATTCCACTAATTAAACAATTATAATTTCCTCGGTAATTATAATGTGTTTTAAAAAAAAATCCATAGTTTATAACAAATAATTTTGTCACTTCTGTGAAAAAGATGTAAAATATCAAAAAAATATCATAAATTGGTAATGAAATTATTTTTATAATTTTTTTAATGATAAGGTAAAAAAAATAATCCGCAAAACTCAATATGTAAGTAGAATTTACAATACTGAACTGCTTGATTTGTTTAGTTCTAATAATGAAACAATCTCTACGAAAATAATTGTTCTAAAGAAATAAAAATATTTTTGACATGAAAAAACTAAAATAAATTTAAAAGATTTCTTTTACAATTAAATAAGGTTTTCGATCTGCTTTGAAAACTACAGTATAATTGGACAAAAAATAACCATATAAATAAATATAATTTTAAATATTTTGAGCTTCAACAAAATACTCCAAAATGATATGTAAATATTCACAATTAACAGTAATTCTGGTTATATAGAAAACTATTCCTATTTACATTGCATTTTTTTTTTTCTTAGTACAAATCAACTTTTAAAATTATATTAAAAATAGATTTATGGCAACATAATTTTATATGTTCAAATTATCAGAGCAAAACGTTAAAAGTAATAACTAAGCGTCATTATTTTCTATATTTTTCATTAGTAACCAATTTATTAAAAAATTTGGCGATATAAAGTTATGATGGTTAAATTTTGAAAGTAAAAAATGTTTTATTAAATTATCTAAGCTGCTAGAATATTAGTCGTTAATTATTTCATCGCTAATGGCCTTCAGTAATTAAGAAATAGAAACCAAAATCTATATCAGCATTTAATCATAATTTAACTCTGCAAGTTAAAGCTCATAAACATAATTTTTATGGATATTTATAAAAATATAAGAAGAAACTCCATTTCCATTACAATGAATAAATATAACTATCCCGAATGCCATCTCTAATAAAATAAAAAAGCAAAAAATAAAGATTATTAGAAAGAATCTTTTATAAGAGAATTACAATATTAAAAAATTACTTATGAATGCAAATCAACTTTGATAATTTTTCAAAATTAATTTACGAGTTTTATATTTGTTTTTCTTTTTATTTAACATCTAATTCGATACAGTACAATATAAGTTTAAATTATAAACTCACACTTTATTTTTCAAGTATATTTTTAAAGCAAATTTACCAAAAATAAAACAAATGAATAATAATATATTAATTACAATGTTTGAACGATATATAAAGAATGTTTGTTCAAAATCTGCGAATTTTAAAATACTGATATGTATTTTAACACTTTTGAATCATCAAAAATTTCGCTCTTCTAAAAAGTATATGAATTAAGATGCAATAAAATTTTTTAATTAATCATGAATAACATAACAGAATTTTCTCTTATTTAATTACCGAATTTCAAATACAATTCTTAACGATAACTAGCTAAACATAAGAACAAAATTAGTTGAAAAATTTACCCACAAAAAGCAAAATCTAATACATATATTACATTTCTTTCTATCAACATATGTATGTATTTATGCATAAAGAAAATTCTATTTATTCCTACATGTGAATTGCAATTGATTAAAAAATCAAAATATCTTACTCGAAACATTGTAGCCAGTACTATGATGTTTATTTTCATCCTCTATAAAACGAGCGGCATCCATCTCAGTATCACCGCAAAAATTTCTGTGTTGCAACTCCGTATTGAAGCTACTTAAATAATAACCCTATCTGAATCAGCAGACGAAATCAGCGGAAATATTACACTTACAAAAGAATCAACAAAAGAAAGAGGCACCAACGAGGGTGATGTATAAACCTCGTGACAAGTGGTTCTTCACCGCTTTTATGAAAATGGAATCGGGTAGAACAAGCTGTAAAGGACAAAATATTTTTACCATGTGACTTCTTTCCGTCGACTGACGTCGCGCGTGTTTCGGAAGAGATAACTCCACCTACTTGATTTCCCTCTCAAAAGTTTTCGCTTTTGGCGAATTTTCTAACTTTTTCTTCCTCTTT
This sequence comes from Latrodectus geometricus, assembly GCA_026290005.1. Taxonomy (NCBI): domain Eukaryota; kingdom Metazoa; phylum Arthropoda; class Arachnida; order Araneae; family Theridiidae; genus Latrodectus; species Latrodectus geometricus. The sequence continues at coordinate 5,777 of JAPDSC010010304.1, read as the reverse complement.
TATTTCTATTTGACAAATGATAAAATGACATTCACTTCTCCAGGAAGACATCATTTCATAAAAAATTGTTAACTTTTTACACGAATTGCTTTTTAGCTTCGTAACTTTACATCACTTGTTTTTCACTAAAATTTTATTGTTTTATAGTATTGCTCTAACACTTCTCCTTTTAAAGTATAAGTCATTTATTTTTAACTTATTCATAAGTCTTTTCAAAGCTTCCTAAATGCATTTCAAACAAACTTCTCTGGATTAAAGATTTACTTATTGCATTGAAATGTATATATAATTGTAAAGTTATAAAGCATTAGAAAATTTTATTGATTAAAATAGATCAAGAGATGTTTAATGAAATGATAAAGAAATGTTTTCGAAATTTTTAATGATTAAAATAGTAAAAAAAACATAATATTGTAGGAAATTGTTTTCTTTTATTAAATAAATTTAGAAATAGAAAGTAGGAATAACAAAATTTAAAAAATTTATTTTGAATAAAACACTTACATAAAATTGAAGAAGTTAAAAAATATCAACTGAGAAAATTTTAAAATGCTCTTTTACTTTATAGTTTATAAATTATAACTTGTTTAGCGCGACTTTCCACAATAGTCTATCGAAATAGGAGAAAATAAAATTGTGTGAAAATAATTCTAACAGAATTGTTATCTTTTACGTTAATGGAAATTTCTTTGTTAATTTAGAAAATATTACTACAGCATATTTCTTTCGTAACGGTTTTACTTTAATAGAACTCCAATGTATTATAAAAATTCCATAAATGAGTACTATTAATGTGTGTCATAAAATCTTTATCGCATCAATTCGAATAATTTTACGATTTTGTCAAATGAATTTTATTGATTTACTATCATCAGTAAAAGTGAAAAATTGCGAGAAATTATATCTCATATTCAGATGAAACACGTTGAATAATTCTGAGAATATAGCTAACTGATATCTAAAATAATAGAAAACTAGTTTGTGATACTCATTGATTGATGCTGTGAGTTGGTAAGGGTCGAGGAGGAAGGTGCAGAATGACGACAACCCTCTTTGGCTAAACCATCCGCTTATTCATTGCCAATATATCTACATAGGATGGTATACATTGTACTGATGGTATTCATAATAAGTGAAGTACTCAAACCAAATACATGAAGACAACTAATTCTTAACGTCTCTATTTAATGTCTTTAAGATTTGATGAATTTCAGACTCATAAAATGATAGTTTTTGCTTCAAAAATTTAGAGGAAGTTAAAATGCAATTTTGCATATAACATGTGAAGTTTTAACAAAAAAAAAAAAAAAAAAAAAAAAAAAATAGAACCACTATCAGGAAGTATGACGCTAGAATGATGAAATATACTGAAGCTTCAAAATGTGAATAATATTTGATGAAATACAAGAATCTCTGCGAGATAATTTTTTACAACGCAAAAAAAAGGAATATCTTTCTTTTATAATTTAGCAATAAATTATGTAATGAAATTCAAACAAAAAGTTTAGTCAAGGATCATGAAAACTCAGAAAATATGCATGTGATCTATCCCCAATTCTCGGGAACAGGACGGCTACTAGGTGCGACGGTAATTGGTGGATAATATATATATAT
>JAPDSC010010296.1:0-22474 GCA_026290005.1 Latrodectus geometricus | reverse complement strand
TTCCAACATCCGAAATTCGCAGTTGTAAGGAAAAGCTTGTCTTTGGTTGAAACGGATTGATGTTTGCTCAGCTCGACTCTTTGTCCTTAAAAACGAAGGACTGTAAGAGTCAGAGCTGGAAACGCTAGCAAATGTTTCACCAAAGACGTTAGCAATATCCATTGGAGAAGAGTATATAGCAGCTCCGGTTTTCAAAACAGGAATTGAAAATTCTGTATAGATACCATTGGCTGCTTTAACTTTTCTCCATAACTGCTTGCTGGATGTGGAAGGTGTAATTGAAGAGACATAGCGAGACCAGGATTCCTTCTGACTTCGACGACGAGCTCTGCGAGCTAATGCTTTTGCTCTCTTAAAGGCAATAAGATTCTCCGTTGTGGGGTACCTCCGAAACAACCCCCATAATTTCCTTTGTTTTTTATATGTTTGTTGACATTCTTTGTTCCACCATGGTTTGCAACGCCTTTCTGTTGTAGAAGAACTTTTAGGTATAGAAGTATCAGCTGCACTTATAATTGTTTCGGTGACTTTTTTAACGGCATTATCAATATCATCTATCATGACCATATTATCATCAACAACTGCCAATTGTGTAAATAAAAGCCAATCTGCCCGACTGTATACGTACGTAGGTAGACGTTGTTCTACACTAGTACCTCCAGCCTGGGAGATGACGAGAGGGAAATGATCGCTATTATGCAGATCATTCCCCACTGTTAAATTTAACAATGGCAGAAGTGAGGGTGTACAAATGTCGAGATCGAGAGAATGAAATGTTCTTGTGGGTGTGTGGAAATATGTTTTCTCGTCGGTATTTATCAGACAGAGACCGTTATCAGAAATAAACTGCTCTATCTGACGACCGCGAGAATTAGTATCATCACTTCCCCACAAAGAATTATGTCCGTTAAAGTCTCCTAGTAACGAAGCTGGAGCGGGCAGTTGATCAATTAAATTATCAAGTTCTTCTTGGCGGATGACATTATGTGGTGGCAAATACAAACTACAGACTGTAATCAAGCATGTTGTATGTATTCTTATAGCTACAGCCTGTAGAGTAGTATTTAATGGATGGACAGTGCTGGGGAAGTTATTTGATGTTAAAATACAAACACCTCCAGACACTGCACCATCGTCACCACAGTCTTTTCTGAAGCATTGAAACCCACGCATAGAAATGTTAGTGTTAGACTTCAGGAAAGTTTCCTGAAGTGCTATACATGCGGGGTTATGAGCTGATGAAATAGACTTGATGTCATCAAGATGTGATCTTAAACCATGGCAGTTCCATGAAACAAAGGAAATTATTTTGTAAATAGAAAAGCTCCTCCCCCGGAGCTGGAAGGGGAGTCCTCGATCATTTCCTCGAACGATAAATTATCGTCCGAGGGATGAAGGGAGACAGCATCAGCCTCCAGGGTCATGGCTTTACGGGTGGATAAGGAGGATTTACGGAAACCCTCCTTTGCAGATTTTAATTTAGAGGATTTAACTCCTCTGGATTTAGCCAAAGGAGCTCTTCTGGTGATAGGAGATAAAGATTTTGGTCTTTCATTATTTGTTTGGGGTAATCTCGTAACGGGGTGTGACAGAATATCCGTTTGAGTACTAATTGATTTGGTGACTCTTTTTGCAGCGGCTGCGTAACTCAATCCTGGGTGCGGTGTGCGAGAGGTAACTATTTTTCGAGCCTCAGGGTATGAAACTTTATTTTTCACTTTATAGGTGGTTATTTCTTTTTCAAGTACCCATTTAGGGCAGTTTCGAGAATAGGAGGGATGGTCACCATTACAGTTGACACATACCTCCTTTGCATTGCAGGTCGAATTATCGTGGCCAACTGCTGCACAGCGAGCGCAAGTCAGTTTGCCCCTGCAAGCATTTCTGGAATGCCCAAAACGTTGGCATTGAAAACATCTCAAGGGATTTGGTATATACGGCCGGACAGGTAAATTTAAATACGCAGCTTTAACATTGTCAGGAATGTCTGGCGTCGCAAAAGTCAGAATGAGATGCTTAGTTTCAATAACTTTACCATCTCTTCTGACTGTAATGCGTTTCATGGCACAGACCTTTTGACTCTGCAAATTTTCAAGTATTTCATCTGTCGGCGAGTTTAACAAATCCCTTGCAGAAATCACACCTTGTGAAAAATTTAGGTTATTATGAGGCGAGACAGTTACCTCGAAATTCGCTAACATCCGCATTTTATTAAGCATTGCTGCTTGTGTAGAGTTGGCAGCCTCTACCAACAGGTCACCAGATCGTAATTTTCGGATATCTCTGACTTCCCCGATTAAGCCCGATATTCCCTTATGAATTAGAAAGGGGGATACATTTTCAAATGAGCCCTCCTTTCTTTTTATAACATAAAATTTCGTATTTTTATTGTCTACAAGTTGCTCCCGAGGGAGAAAAGAAAAATTTTTGTTCTCCATTTGATAAATTTAAAATTTCGGGACCTGACCGCACCACCCACCACCGAGTCCAACAAGGGGATGCAGACCAGCTGCACCAGTGCTAGCCAGATCCTATACGCTCACAGTACATCCCTGTGATGGCCTCCACCCTTAACGAGTCATCCAGCAGATGTACCGATCGCTTGATCCATAAAGCCGATTGATGTGCTGAGGACCACAGCACACCTCCTGTTTACCTGAAGCAGAGGCCAAAGTAATGTGTTGGTCTCTGGGGGCCTCAATTACCAGGATCCTCCTTTCCAGAGACACGGGTCTCCACGCACGGCAAACACGTGGGTGATTTAGTCCCCAAGAGTAGCTAATAGCAACAGAGTGGCGACAGCTACTCAAGGGGAGCCCTCAACCTCATATGAGGCAACCACAATGAGGGAAAAAAGGAAGACAAAGCAGAAGGGTAGAGGAGAGAAGAAAAGAAAGAAGAGGACAGATCACTGGGGTACCTCGGGATTGTGACACCCGTGTTTACTTAAAGAAAGTAAACCCCCTGAGGGTTCTATAATGCAGGAGAAATGGCCAAGGAACTTATAGGATGTTAAAGGTCAGACATAACCTTTGCATAGTAATTGAGCCCCTCAAAGGATTTACTTTCTTTAAGGAAACACGGGTGTCAGAATCCCGAGGTTCCCCAGTGATCTGTCCTCTCTTTTTCATTTCTTCTCTCCTCTACTCTTCTGCTTTTTCTTTCTTTTCTCCCTCAATGTGGTTGCCTCTCATGAGGTTGAGGGCTCCCCTTGAGCAGCTGTCGCCGCTCTGTTGCTAATAGCTACTCTTGGGGACTAAATCACCCACGTGTTTGCCGTGCGTGGAGACCCGTGTCCCTGGAAAGGAGGGTCCTGGTAATTGAGGCCCCTAGAGACCAACACATTACTTTGGCCTCTGCTTCAGGTAAACGGGAGGTGCGTTGTGGTCCTCAGCACATCAATCGGCTTTATGGATCAAGCGATCGGTACATCTGCTGGATGACTCGTTAAGGGTGGAGGCCATCACAGGGATGTACTGTGAGCGTATAGGACTTGGCTAGCACTGGTGCAGCTGGTCTGCACCCCCTTGTTGGACTCGGTGGTGGGTGGTGCGGTCAGGTCCAGAAATTTTAATTTATATTTAATGGAAAACAAAAAACAATCATTTCTCCCACGGGAGCATTTATTGGACGACTCAAATTCAAAATATTTTATAGTTAAAAGAAAAGTGGGCTCCTTTGAAAAAGTGTCCCCTTTTCTTATCCAAAAGGGAATATCGGGTTTTATAGGAGAAGTAAGAGGTATCCGGAAAATAAGAGCTGGTGACTTATTGATTGAGGTCGCTAATTCTACCCAGACTTCCAAAATAATCAACATGGAATTGATGGCAAACATAGAGGTAACTGTCCAGCCTCATGGAAATTTGAACTTTTCACGTGGAGTGATTTCCGCAGGGGATTTGTTGAACACGTCGACGGAGGAAATTCTTGATAACTTGAAATGTCAAATGGTCTGTGGAGTTGAACGCATTAGAGTCAGAAGAGATGGTCAGTTTATTGACACTAAACATCTCATTCTGACCTTTGCGACCCCATACCTTCCTAACAAAATTAAAGTAGCCTATTTGAATCTTCCCGTCCGACAATACATTCCAAATCCCTTGCGTTGTTTTCAATGTCAGCATTTTGGACACTCGAGAAACGCTTGCAGAGGCCAACTTACCTGCGCTCGCTGCGCAGTAGTTGACCACGATAGTTCGAACTGCACAGCGAAGGAGGCGTGCGTAAACTGTAAAGGTGAACATCCCTCCTATTCTCGAAGTTGTCCTCAATATGCTTATGAAAAAGAAATCACCACGTTAAAGGTAAAAAACAATATTACCTATCCTGAGGCTAGGAAAATTGTTGCCTCTCGTACGCCACAGCCTGGAAGGAGTTATGCGGCCGCAGTAAAAAAGGTCACCAAATGTTCAAGCACTCAGACGGATACCCAGCCTCTTCCTGTAATGAGATTACCCCAAGTAATATCTGAAAGACCAAAATCATCATCAACAATAATAAGAAAAGCTTCTTTGGCTAAATCGAGAGGCGTTAAGGCCTCCAAATTAAAATTTGCTAAGGAGGGTTCTCGAAAATCCTCCTTATCCACCCGTAGAGCCATATCATCCCTGGAAGCTATTGCTGTCTCTCTCCATCCCTCGGACGATAATTTATCGCTCGAGGAGATGATAGAAGACCCGCCTTCCAGCTCCGGGGGAGGAGCTTTTCTATTTAAAAAATAACTTCCTTTGTTTGTTGGAACTGCCATGGTTTGCGTTCACATCTTGATGACATCAAGTCTATTATATCAGCTTATAACCCCACATGCATAGCACTTCAGGAAACTTTCCTGAAGTCTACAAATAACATCACTATGCGTGGGTTTCAATGCTTTAGAAAAGACTGTGGTGACGATGGTACAGTGTCTGGAGGTGTTTGCATATTAACATCTAATGACTTCCCCAGCACTGTCCATCCAATCAATACCACTCTACAGGCTGTAGCTGTCAGAATTCATACAACTTGTTTGATTACAGTCTGTAGTTTGTATTTACCACCACATGATGTCATCCGCCAAGAAGAACTTGACACATTAGTTGATCAGCTGCCTTCACCATATTTGTTATTCGGTGACTTTAACGGACATAATACTTTGTGGGGAAGTGATGATACCAATTGTCGCGGTCGTCAGATTGAGGGTTTTATTTCTGATAATAGCCTCTGTCTGATGAATACCGACGAGAAAACATACTTCCACACACCCACAAGGACATTTCATTCTCTCGATCTCGCCATTTGTTCACCGTCACTTCTGCCGTTGTTAAATTTAACAGTTGGGAATGATCTGCATAACAGCGATCATTTCCCACTCGTCATCTCCCAGACTGGAGGTAGTAGTGTGCAACATCGCATACCTACTTACGTGTACAGTCGGGCAGATTGGCCTTTATTTAAACAATTGGCAGTTGTTGATGATAATATGGTCATGATCGATGATATTGATAATGCCGTTCAAAAAGTCACCGAAACAATTATTGGTGCAGCTGATACTTCAATACCTAAAAGTTCTTCTACAACAAAAAGGCGTTGCAAATTATGGTGGAACAAAGAATGTCAACAAACATATAAAATACAAAGGAAGTTATGGAGGTTGTTTCGGAGGTACCCCACAGCGGAGAATCTTTTTGCCTTTAAGAGAGCAAAAGCATTAGCTCTCAGAGCTCGTCGTTGAAGTCAGAAGGAATCCTGGTCTCGCTATGTCTCTTCAATTACACCTTCCACATCCAGCAAGCAGTTATGGAGAAAAGTTTAAGCAGCCAATGGTATCTATACAGAATTTTCAATTCCTGTCTTGAAAACCGGAGCTGCTATATACTCTTCTCCTATGGATATTGCTAACGTCTTTGGTGAAACATTTGCTAGCGTTTCCAGCTCTGACTCTTACAGTTCTACGTTTTTAAGGACAAAGAGTCGATCTGAGCAAATATCAATCCGTTTCAACCAAAGACAAGCTTTTCCTTAATCCTGCGAATTTCGGAAGTTAATATTGAAGCGAGCATTACAGCAGGTTAACAATACCAGCCCAGGACCAAACGGAATCAGCTATCAAATGTTTGACATTTAAGTCCAGATTCCCTGTTGAACTTATTATATTTGTTCAATAGGATCTAGACTGAAAATGCATTTCCATCAAGTTCGAGCGAAGCTATAGTGATTCCTGTCCTTAAGTCTGGTAAGTCTTCATCTTTTATAAACTTTTGTTTATGGCACAATGTATGTAGATGACCTGCAAATATCTTGCCAAGGATCAAACATGCGATTAATTGAGAGGCAACTACAAACATCTGTTAATAAAATTGCTGCATGGTGTGCAGAGAATGGCTTTACATTATCTCCTAGCAAGAGCTGTTGTATCCATTTCTACAAGAAGACCAGCATTCATAACGATCCTGTTATTAAATTGAACAACACTTCAATACCTGTAGTCAACGAGATCAAATTTCTTGGTGTGATATTTGACCGAAAACTGACCTTTCTTCCGCATGTTTTACATTTGCGGAAGAAGTGTGAGGGATCGGTTAATATCCTAAAGGTGTTGTCAAATACATCTTAGGGTGCTGATCGCTTGTCACTGCTTCGTGTCTATCAATCAATCATTTTGTCTCGTATTGACTACGGAAGTGTTGTCTATGGATCTGCTAGGTCTTCTGTCTTACGCAGATTGGATACTATACATCACTCAGCTTTGAGAATTTGTTCAGGCGCATTCCGCACATCACCCGTCCAGAGTCTTTATGCCATCTGTCATCAATTGCCTTTAGACCTGAGACGGATGCAGCTGTACAATTTTTATCAATACCTTTACAATTTTACTCATTTAGATTTTAATATATTTATATACAATTATTTTTGTTTTTTAAATTTTTAACGTTGTGTATGGGTTTTGCCAATAAAAGTTCTTCTTAAAACTTAATTTTTTGGCGCAGCTTGTCCTTTTTGGACCTTGCGCCACAAAACCCAACCAACCAACGCTTATGTAAGTCTCTCGAACGTATGGTCAACAAAATGGACACAACAACTCCTGCAAAAATGGACACAATAACTCTTGCCAGGAGATACAGCCATTTTGTAAAGCCATTTTCAGCACACCATGCAGCTAATTTATTTACAGCAGTTTGTAATTGTCTCTCAATTAATCGCATGTTGGACCCCTGACATGATATTTCAGGTCGTCAACAAATAAAGTACAATGAACAGATGGAGGTAGATGATGAAGGATGTTGCTAATGAATAAGCTAAAAAGTGTGACACTTAAAATTGAACCCTGAGGAACACCCTCAGGTTGGTTAAAAGTATTCGAAAATATTGTTCCAAAACGTATTTTAAAAATACGGGAGCTTGAAAAATTTTGGAGGAATATCGGCATATTATCCCGAAAGCCAAAATCATAAATCCTACGGAGAATTCCATAACGCCACGTACTGTCATAAGCCTTCTCTATGTCGAAGAAAATGGAGACCAGATGATTTCTTTGCACAAAGGCTTGCGAATCTGGGTCTCCAAACATGTTATATTATCGAGAGTTGATCTTCCTTTGCGGATGCCACTCTGATTAATATTAATACAGTTATTCTTTTCCAAAACATATACGAGTCGGGCATTGACCATACGTTCGAGAGTCTTACATAAGCAACTCGTCAGAGCTATAGGTCGATAATTCAAAGGGTTAGAAGGATCTTTACCAGTCTTTAGGATCGGAATCACTATTGCTTCTCTCCAAAGGGAGGGAAATTTATTTTCAGTGCAGATCCTATTGAACAAAAGTAATAAGTTCAACAGGGAATCTGGACTTAAATTTTGAAGCATAGGATAGCTGATTCCATCATGTCCTGGACTGGTATTTTTAGTGTGCTGTAATGCATTCTTCAATTCTGACATCCTAAATTCACAGTTGTAAGGTAAGGCTTGTCCCTGATTGAAACGAATTGGATTTTGCTCAGCACGACTCTTCGTCCTTAAAAACGAAGGACTGTAAGAGTCAGCGCTCGAGACATTAGCAAAAGTTTCACCAAGGACGTTAGCGATTTCCTAAGGAGAAGAATGTAGAGCAGCTCCGGTTTTTAATATGGAAATGGAAAAAATCCTTATAAATTCCATTGGCTGCTTTTACTCTTCTCCACAATTGTTTACTGGATGTAGAAGATGTTATGGAAGTAACATAGCGAGACCAAGATTCATTCTGACTTTGACGACGAGCTCTGCGAGCCAATGCTTTTGCTCTCTTAAAGGCAATTAAATTCTCCGTTGTGGGGTATCTCCGGAATAACCCCCATAACTTCCTTTGTTTTTTATAAGTTTTTTGACACTCATTATTCCACCATGGTTTGCAACGCCTTTTTATTGTAGAAGAACTTCTAGGTATAGCAATATCAGCTGCACCTATAATTGTTTCGGTGACATTTCGAATGGCATTATCAATATCTTCGATCAAAACCATTGTATCATCAATGACTGCCAATTGTTTAAATAAATGCCAATCTGCCCGACTGTACACGTAAGTAGGTAGACGTTGTTCTACACTAGTACCTCCAGCCTGGGAGGAGATGACAAGAGGAAAATGATCGCTGTTATGTAGATCATTTCCCACTGTTAAATTTAACAATGGCATGAGTGATGGAGTACAAATGGTGAGATCGAGAGAATGAAAAGTTCTTGTGGGTGTGTGGAAATATGTTTTCTCGTCGGTATTTATCAGACAGAGACAGTTATCAGAAATAAACTGCTCTATCTGACGAACGCGAGAATTCGTGTCACTACTTCCCCACAAAGAATTATGGCCGTTAAAGTCACCTACTAACATAAATGGTACAGGCAGCTGATCAACTAATGTATCGAGTTCTTCTTGGCGGATGACATCATGTGGTGGCAAATATAAACTACAGACTGTAATTAAATGTGTCGTGTGAATTCTCACAGCTACAGCCTGTAGAGTTGTATTTAATGGATGGACAGTGCTGGGAACGTCATTAGATGTTAATATACAAACACCACCAGACACTGCACCATCGTCACCACAGTCTTTTCTAAAGCAGGTGAACCCACGCCTAGAAATGTTTATGGAGGACTTCAGGAAAGTTTCCTGAAGTGCTACACATGCGGGGCTATAAGCTGTTATTATAGACTTGATATCATCAAGATGGGAACGCAAACCATGGCAGTTCCACGAAACAAAGGAAGTTATTGTTTTATTTGAAGAGCTCCTGTCCCGGAGCTGGAAGGCATGTTATCTGACATCTCCTCGAACGATATGTCATCGTCCGAAGGATGTAGAGAAACAGCGTCAGCCTCCAGGGATAAAGCTTTACGGGTGTATAAAGAGGGTCTAAGAGAACCCTCCTTTGAAGATTTTAATTTGAAAGCCTTAAAAGCTTTTGATTTGGATGTTGAAGTTCTTTTAAAACTCGGAGATTTTAATACTTTTGGCTTTTGAGTCTGTTTTAATTGGGGAAATTTTTCCAGGGGAGGTGATATACTTTCTGTTTGTGTGCAGATCGTTCTGGTGATCTTTTTTGTTGCGGCAGCGTAGCTTACTCCAACTTTAGGGCAGCGAGAGGTAACTTGTCGTCGGGCTTCAGGGTATGAACATTTCGTCGTGATCATTAAAGTGGTGATTTCCTTTGCGAGTACCCATGTTGGACAACTTCGAGAATAGGAGGGGTGTTCACCGTGACAGTTCACGCACGCCTCCTTCGCTGTGCAGGTCGAGCTATCGTGGCCAACTGCAGCGCAGCGAGCGCAAGTCAGTTTTTGCAAGCATTCCTCGAGTGTCCGAAACGTTGGCACTGAAAGCATCTCAAGGGATTAGGCATATAAGGCCGGACGGGCAAATTCATGTATGCAGCTTTTACAGACTGCGGAAGGTCTGGCGTCGCAAAAGTCAGAATGAGATGCTTAGTATTAATAAACTGCCCATCTCTTCTGACTGTAATGCGTTCTACAGCGCAGATCTTCTGATTTTGTAAGTTTTCCAGAATTTCGTCCGCCGGCGTAAACAACAAATCCCTTGCGGAAATAACACCACGCGAAAAGTTCAGACTAATGATGAAATGCTTACAATTTAATTTACTTAATTGTTGCTCCTGTGGGAGGAATGATTTCTTTTTATTTTCCATTTATTAAATTTAAAATTTCAGGACCTGACCGCACCACCCATAACCGAGACCAACAAGGGGATGCAGACCAGCTGCTCCAGTGCTAGACAGATCCTATACGCTCACAGTACATCCCTGTGATGGCCTCCACCCTTAACGAGTCATCCAGCAGATGTACCGATCGCTTGATCCATAAAGCCGATTGATGTGCTGAGGACCACAGCACACCTCCCGTTTACCTGAAGCAGAGGCCAAAGTAATGTGTTGGTCTCTGGGGGCCACAATTACCAGGACCCTCCTTTCCAGAGACACGGGTCTCCACGCACGGCAAACACGTGGGTGCTTTAGTCCCCAAGAGTAGCTAATAGCAACAGAGTGGCGAAAGCTGCTCAAGGGAAACCCTCAACCTCATATGAGGCAACCACATTGAGGGAGAAAAGGAAGAAAAAGCAGAAGGGGAGAGAAGAGAAGAAAAGAAAGTAGAGGAAAGATCACTGGGGTACCTCGGGATTGTGACACCCGTGTTTACTTTAAGAAAGTAAACCCCCTGAGGGGGACTTACACAAGCAATTTGCCAGAGCTATAGGTCGATAATTTGAAGGATTAGAAGGATCCTTACCAGGTTTAAGGACCGGAATTATTATTGCTTCGCTAAAAAGTGATGGAAATTTATTTTCAGTCCAGATCCTATTGAACAAATATAATAAGTTCAACAGGGAATCTGGACTTAAAAGTCGAAGCATTTGATAGCTAATTCCGTCAGGTCCTGGACTGGTATTGTTGTCCTTCTGTAATGCTCGCTTCAATTCCAACATCCGAAATTCGCAGTTGTAAGGAAAAGCTTGTCTTTGGTTGGAACGGATTGATGTTTGCTCAGCTCGACTCTTAGTCCTTAAAAACGAAGGACTGTAAGAGTCAGAGCAGGAAACGTTAGCAAATGTTTCACCAAAGACGTTAGCAATATCCATAGGAGAAGAGTAAATAGCAGCTCTGGTTTTCAAAACAGGAATTGGAAATTCTGTATAGATACCATTGGCTGCTTTAACTTTTCTCCATAACTGCTTGCTGGATGTGGAAGGCATAATAGAAGTGACATAGCGAGACCAGGATTCCTTCTGACATCGACCACGAGCTCTGTGACCTAAAGCTTTTGCTCTCTGAAAGGCAATGCAATTCTCCGTCGTGGGGTACCTCCGAAACAACCCCCATAATTTCCTTTGTTTTTTATATGTTTGTTGACATTCTTTGTTCCACCATGGTTTGCAACGCCTTTTTGTTGTAGAAGAACTTTTAGGTATAGAAGTATCAGCTGCACTAATAATTGTTTCGGTGACTTTTTTAACGGCATTATCAATATCATCGATCATGACCATATTATCATCAACAACTGCCAATTGTGTAAATAAAAGCCAATCTGCCCGACTGTACACGTACGTAGGTAGACGTTGTTCTACACTAGTACCTCCAGCCTGGGAGATGACGAGAGGGATATGATCGCTATTATGCAGATCATTCCCCACTGTTAAATTTAACAATGGCAGAAGTGAGGGTGTACAAATGGCGAGATCGAGAGAATGAAATGTTCTTGTGGGTGTGTGGAAATACGTTTTCTCGTCGGTATTTATCAGACAGAGACAGTTATCAGAAATAAACTGCTCTATCTAACGACCGCGAGAATTCGTATCACTACTTCCCCACAAACAATTATGTCCGTTAAAGTCACCTACTAACAAAAACGGTGTAGGCAGCTGATCAACTATTTTATCCAGTTCTTCTTGGCGGATGACATCGTGTGGTGGCAAATATAAACTACAGACTGTAATCAAGAACGTTGTATGTATTCTTATAGCTACAGCCTGTAGAGTAGTATTTAATGGATGGACAGTGCTGGGGAAGTTATTTGATGTTAATATACAAACACCTCCAGACACTGCACCATCGTCACCACAGTCTTTTCTGAAGCATTGAAACCCACGCATAGAAATGTTATTGTTAGACTTCAGGAAAGTTTCCTGAAGTGCTATACATGCGGGGTTTTGAGCTGATGAAATAGACTTGATGTCATCAAGATGTGATCTTAAACCATGGCAGTTCCATGAAACAAAGGAAATTATTTTTTAAATAGAAAAGCTCCTCCCCCGAAGCTGGAAGGCGAGTTCTCGATCATTTCCTCGAACGATAAATTATCGTCCGAGGGATGAAGGGAGACAGCATCAGCCTCCAGGGTCATGGCTCTACGGTTGGATAAGGAGGATTTGCGGAAACCCTCCTTTGCAGATTTTAATTTAGGATTTAACTCCTCTGGATTTAGCCAAAGGAGCTCTTCTAATGATTGGAGATGTAGATTTTGGCCTTTCAATGTTAGTTTGGGGTAATCTTGTAACAGGGAGTGACATAGTATCCGTTTGAGTGCTTATAGTTCTGGTGACTTTTTTTGCAGCAGCTGCATAACTCATTCCAGGTTGCGGTGTGCGAGAGGTAACTATTTTTCTAGCCTCAGGGTAGGAAACTTTATTTTTCACTTTCAAGGTGGTTATTTCTTTTTCGAGTACCCATTGAGGACAGCTACGAGAATAGGAGGGATGGTCACCTTTACAGTTGACACATGCCTCCTTTGCTGTTCAGGTCGAATTATCGTGGCCAACTGCTGCGCTGCGAGCGCAAGTCAGTTTGCCCCTGCAAGCATATCTCGAGTGTCCAAAACGTTGGCACTGAAAACATCTCAAGGGATTCGGTATATAAGGCCGGACAGGTAGATTTAGGTATGCAACTTTAATATTGTCTGGGAGGTCTGGCGTCGCAAAAGTCAGAATGAGATGCTTAGTTTCGATAACTTTACCATCCCTTCTGACAGTAATGCGTTTGACCGCACAGACCTTCTGACTTTGCAAGTTTTCCAGAATCTCCTCTGTCGGCGAGTACAACAAATTCCTTGCGGAAATCACACCTTGAGAAAAATTTAAGTTGTTGTGAGGCGATACAGTTACCTCAATGTTCGCTAACGAACGCATCTTATTTAGCATTGTGCTTGCATGGAGTTAGCAGCTTCTACTAATAAGTCATCCGAACGCAACTTACGGATACCTTTGACTTCCAAGATTAAGCCCGATATTCCCTTTTGTATGAGAAAGGGGGACACATTTTCAAAAGTTCCCTCCTTTCTTTTGATAACATAAAATTTTGTATTGTTGTTTGCAAGTTGCTCCCACGGGAGACAAAAAAAGTGTTTGTTCTCCATGAAAATTGATATAAAATTTCGGGACCTGACCGCACCACCCACCACCGAGTCCAACAAGGGGATGCAGACCAGCTGCACTAGTGCTAGCCAAGTCCTATACGCTCACAGTGCATCCCTGTGATGGCCTCCACCCTTAACGAGTCATCCAGCAGATGTACCGATCGCTTGATCCATAAAGCCGATTGATGTGCTGAGGACCACAACACACCTCCTGTTTACCTGAAGCAGAGGCCAAAGTAATGTGTTGGTCTCTGGGGGCCTCAATTACCAGGACCCTCCTTTCCAGGGACACGGGTCTCCACGCACGGCAAACACGTGGGTGATTTAGTTCCCAAGAGTAGCTATTAGCAACAGAGCGGCGACAGCTACTCAAGGGGAGCCCTCAAACTCGTAAGAGGCAACCACAATGAGGGAAGAAAAAGGAAGAAAAAGCAGTAGCTGTTGTTGTTGGTTGGGTTTTGTGGCGCAAGGTCTAAAAGAGGACAAGCTGCGCCAAAAAATAAGCTTTAAAGAAAATATCTAAGTTTTAAAGAAAACCCAAACTCAACATTAAAAGTTTAAAACACAAAAATAAATGTATAAATTTACATTAAAATCTGGGAAAATATAAGTAAATTGAAATAAAATGAACATTAATACAATTTAAATAAAAGCAAGGAAACCAATTTCCCTTAAAAAGGCAAAAAGATTTCGGTGGGGTGATTCCCCCACTAAATCATACATAGTTAAAAGGTCAGTTGTAAAATATTTAAAACGGTAAACGTTAAAACGAGGACATGATATTAAAATATGAAACATAGTATATGGTACATCACACGTTTCACACCATGGATTAAGTTCACTTAAAAACAAATGTCTGTGTGTGAAACGTGTGTGTCCGATACGAAGGCGAGTCAATCTGACATCTGCACTTCGTAACGGTAAAACTGATGATGGAATGAAAGATGGGAATATGGCACGCAGTTTGTTTGTGACCTGCATACTCCATGACTCCTGCCAGAGAGAATTTACAAATCTTTTTACATCCCTTCTCACATCGAAAAGAGGGACAGATGAATGAAGTATGAATGATGCAGCTTTAGCAGCTGCATCTGCCTTTTCATTTCCCTCTAGACCTACATGACCTGGGATCCAACAGAAAATGATATCATAACCCTTGCCAGCAAGGAAATCCAATGCTCCAAAAATTTTGGACACAACTGGATGACAATTATTATAGTTTTTCAACGCTTCTAAAACACTTAAACTGTCAGTAAACATGCAGATTTTATTAAACACTGTCTTTCCGATGCAGTTTCGATTAATAGAACTCCAGATCTTAACTTTTTTATGGATTTTACTTCCCCAAGTTTCGAAGTAACACCCTTTTCAATCAGAAAAGGACAAATACAGGGTGCTTCAAAAAAATGTATACACACTTTAAACTATTGTAGTTTTCCCGCTCTACAAGGCTAATGTTATATTTCTTCGCCAGGTGCCAGCATAATCGTCCCTCTATGTTATATTATCAGTTGGAATTTGTAATATCAACATGGGGGACGTACGTTTTAGTTTTGAAGAACGTAAGCAGGTTATTAAGTGGTACTGGAAGTTTGAGAATGTAAATGAAGTTCAAAGACAGTGGAGAAGGGAGTATGATACAGAACTACCATCAAGATTAACAATTACACGCATATAAGACAAATTCGAAGTTCTTGTAACAGTGTGTGATGTGCATAAAGGTCATTCAGGTCGGCCTCGAACAGCTATTGATGCTGCAGTTCACCAATTTGAACAGTATTAACATTTGTTATTTATTTTTCATTTACATTGGACTTTCAGCTTTCTATTTTCCTGAAATTTAACTTTGTAGAATGGTAAATAAATTTTCTATGGAAGTTCAAAGGGTGTATACATTTTTTGAAGCACCCTGTAGATTCAAAGGAATCTCCAATTTTATTCACTATATAAAATTTAGCATTGCATAATGTCATTCGTTGCTCCCGCGGGAGTGAGGAGAAAAAATTTTTATCCATATAGGATTTAACAAAATTCAGAGACCGATGGCACCACCCACCACGGAGTCCTACAAGGGGATGCAAGTCAACTGCACCAGTGCTAGTCAATTCCTATACGCTCACAGTACATCCCTGAAGTGGTCTCCACCCTTAACGAGTCACCCAGTAGATGTACCGATCGCTTGATCCATAAAGCCGATTGATGTGCTGAGGACCACAACACACCTCCCGTTTACCTGAAGCAGAGGCCAAAGTAATGTGTTGGTCTCTGGGGGCCTCAATTACCAGGACCTTCCTTTCCAGGGACACGGGTCTCCACGCACGGCAAACACGTGGGTGATTTAGTCCCCAAGAGTAGCTAATAGCAACAGAGCGGCGACAGCTGCTCAAGGGGAGCCCTCAACCTCGTGAGAGGCAACCACATTGAGGGGGAAAAGGAAGGAAAAGCAGAAGAGTAGAGAAGAGAAGAAAAGAAAGAGGAGGATAGATATGAGGTACCTCGGGATTGTGACACCCGTGTTCACTTAAAGAAAGTAAACCCCCTGAGGAGGATGATGGAATGAAAGATGGGAATATGGCACACAATTTATTAGAGACCTCCATACTCCATAACTCTTGCCAGAGAGACTTAACAAATGTTTTAACAACCCTTCTCACGTCGAAAAGAGGGACAGATGTTGTTGTTGTTGTTGGGTTGGGTTTTATGGCGCAAAGTCCAATAAGGACAAGCTGCGCCAAAAATTATATTTAATTAAAACCTTGATAAAACCCCGAACTCAACGTTAAAATACAAAAAATAAGTGTATATTGTATGATTAAAATCTAAAGTATAATTGGTAAAATGAAAGTAAAAATAAAATTCATAAAAGTGAAGTGAAACTATTTAAATAAAATAAATAAAACCAATTGCCTTTAAAAAGGCAAAAAGGTTTCTGTGGGGTGGCTCCCCCACTAAATCATACATAGTTAAAATGTCTGTTTTAAAGAAAGTAAAACGATATAGGCTAAAATCTTTACATGAAATTAAAATATGGAAGACAGTATATGGTTCATCGCACGTTTCACACCAAGGATTCAATTCACTTAGAAATAAATGTCTATGTGTGAAACGTGTGTGTCCGATACGAAGGCGAGTTAAACGAACATCAGCACTTCGTAATGGTAAAACGAATGAAGGGATGACGTATGGAAATATGGCACGTAGTTTGTTGGAGACCTGCATATTCCAGTACTCCTGCCACAGAGAAAAAACAAAGTTTTTAACAACCTTTCTCATATCAGTAAGAGGGACAGATGGATGATATGCAGCCGATGCAGATTTAGCAGCTGCATCAGCTTTATCAATGCCCTCCAGACCTTCATGACTTGGGATCCAACAGAATTTAATATCATATCCCTTGCCAGCAAGGGAATCTACAGTCTGGAAAATTTTGGACACAACAGGATGATTATATTTATTCGAATTTTTTAACGCTTCTATAACACTCAAGCTGTCAGTGTATACGCAAATTTTATAGTAATTTTCTGTATTCACGAGCTAAATTGCTTGGTATATTGCCATAGCTTCAGCAGTAAAAATGGAGCAGGACGTATGGAGGTTGTAGCCGTAACTTCTATTATTGAAGAAAATGCCACAACCGACATGTCCTGCAATTTTTGATCCATCCGGGAATACAGGCGTATAAGAAGAATACTGACAGCGGTGTGAACGAAAAAGCTGTTGAAAAATCATAGGAGTTGTGTCCGATTTCCGAAACTGAACAAAGTTGTTAATTATAGATATCTGTGGATCAAACCAAGGTGGATGTAAAAGTAAGTCCGTTTTAATGAAACGGACACCACATAGGTCTGTCGAAAAAAGATGATTTTAAATACGAGTGAGAAAAGGTTGGATGCTATAAGTGCGAGCATCATACAATCTCTCCAATGCAGGAGTAAAAGCCAAGGAACGTAAAGGGTGTTGTCGGTCAGACATGACTTTTGCGTAGTAATTGAGAGACAGCTGAATTCGTCTCAGGTCTAAAGGCAATTGTTGACCAATCGCGTAAAGACTCTGGACGGGTGATGTGCGGAATGCGTCTGAACATATTCTCAAAGCAGAGTGATGCACAGTGTCCAATCTGCGTAAAACTGAAGACCTAGCAGATCCATACACAACACTACCGTAGTCAATACGAGATAAAATGATTGCTTGATAGACACGAAGGAGTGACGTGCGATCAGCACCCCAAGATGTATTATGTTGTTGTTGTTGTTGGGTTGGGTTTTATGGCGCAAGGTCCAAAATTGGACATGCTGCGCCAAAACTAATATTTTTATTTTGCACATTTTTTAAACCCAAACAACTTTAAAATATTTTAAAAAACAAAAATTTTTGTATATAATTCCATTAAAATATAATACAATATAAAATTTTAAAACAATAAAATTAAATGAGTATATAATAATAAAAATGTAAGACAAACTAAATAAAATTTAGAAAACCCATTGCCCTTAAAAAGGCAAATAGGTTTCTGTGGGGTGGTTCCCCCAACAAATCAAATAATGTAATAAAATCGGTTTTAAAAAAATGTAAACGTTCTTTGTTAAAATCTGTGCAGTAAATTAAAATAGGAGAAACAGTATATGGTTCATCACACGTTTCACACCATGGATTTAGTTCATTTAAAAACAAATGTCTATGTGTGAAACGTGTGTGCCCTATACGAAGGCGAGTCAAACGAACATCCGCACTTCGCAAAGCTAAAACTGATAATGTGGTGAGAGATGGAAAAATTGTACACAATTTATTGGTGACCTGCATGCTCCAAAGTTCCCGGAAGAGTCCATTAACTAACATTTTTACACCCTTTCTCACATCTAAAAGAGGGATAGATGCTAGAATTCTAGGTGACCCAGCTTTAGCAGCTGCGTCAGCCTTGTCATTTCCCTCAAGACCTACGTGACTTGGGATCCAACAGAAGATTATTTCATAGCCCTTGCCAGCAAGGGAATCCAATGCTTGGAAAATCTTGGACACAATAGGATGGCAATATATATTTAAATTCTCCAACGCTTTTAAAACACTTAAGCTGTCAGTATATACGCAAAATTTTTTTGAATTTACAATATTCACGAGCTGAAGTGCCTTATAAATTGCGGTTACTTCAGCCGTAAAGATGGAGCAGGATACATGAAGGCTGTAACTATAAGATATATTATTAATGAAAACACCACAGCCGACATGACCTGCTGTTTTTGATCCATCCGTGAATATTGGCGTATACAAAGAATACTGACAGCGATGTGACAAATAAAGCTGTTGGAAAATTGTGTTATTTGTGTCTGATTTTCTAAAACAAGCAAATGAATTAACAAAATTTATCTGTGGATCATACCAAGGTGGATGTGATAATATGTCCGTTTTAAGGAAACGGACATCACATAGGTCTGACAAAAATAAATGATTTTGTACGAGTGAGGAAGGGTGGGATATTAAATGGTCTGGCATCATATAATCTCTTCACAGGGGGAGTTGGAGCAAATAGATGTAATGGATGATCAGGGTCAGAAATAATTTTAGCGTAATAATTGAGAGACAGCTGCATTCGTCTCAGGTCTAAAGGAAATTGTTGACAAATCGCGTAAAGACTCTGAACGGGTGATGTGCGGAATGCGCCTGAACAGATTCTCAAAGCAGAGTGATGAACTGTGTCCAGTCTGCGTAAAACAGAAGACCTAGCTGATCCATACACTACACAACCGTAGTCAATACGAGATAAAATTAATGATTGGTAGACTCGAAGAAGTGACAAGCGATCAGCACCCCAAGATGTATTTGAAAGCACCTTCAGGATATTAAGCGATCGCTCGCACCTCTTCCGCAAATATAAAATATGCGGAAGAAACGTCAGCTTGCGATCAAATGTTACTCCGAGATATTTTATCTCATTGACCACGGGAATAGGTGTGTTATTAATATATATTACAGGATCTTGGTGTAGGCTAGTCTTTTTGCAGAAATGGACACATTTACTCTTGCTAGGAGACAGTGTATGGCCATTCTCTGCACACCATGCAGTTGTTTATTAACAGTTGTTTGTAGTTGTCTCTCAATTAATCTCATATTCGACCCCTGACAAGATATTTGCAGGTCATCAACATAAAGTGTACCATAAACTGGAGATGAAATTTGATGAAGAATAGTGCTTATGAACAAGTTAAAAACGGTGACACTTAAAATACAGCCTTGGGGTACACCCTCGGCTTGAATAAAAGTATTGGATAATAGGTGACCAATACGAACTTTAAAAACACGGGAGCGTAAGAAGTTTTTTAGGAATATCGGCAGATTACCCCTAAAGCCAAAATCATATAAAGAACGGAGAATACCATATCGCCACGTACGGTCGTATGCCTTCTCGATGTCAAAGAACATGGAAACCAGATGGTTTCTCCGCACAAAAGCGTTGCGGATTTGGGTTTCCAAATATGTAATGTTATCAAGAGTGGATCTTCCTTTACGGAATCCACTCTGGTTGACATGTATAGATTTATTTTCTTCTAAGACATGCACAAGACGGGCGTTAACCATACGTTCGAGAGTCTTACAAAGGCAACTCGTCAGAGCTATTGGTCGATAATTTGATGGTTCTGAAGGATCCTTACCAGGCTTAAGGACCGGAATTACTATTGCTTCGCACCAGAGTGTTGGAAATTCATTTTCAGTCCAGATCCTATTGAACAAATATAATAAGTTCAATAGGGAGTCTGGACTTAAATGTCGAAGCATTTGATAGCTAATTCCATCAAGTCCTGGGCTGGTATTATTGGCCTGCTGTAATGCTCGCTTCAATTCCAACATCTGAAATTCGCAGTTGTATGGCAAAGCTTGTCTATGGTTGAAACGGATTGGTATTTGCTCAGCTCGACTCTTAGCCCTTAAAAACGAAGGACTATAAGAGTCGGCACTTGAGACGTTAGCAAAAGTTTCACCAAAGACATTAGCAATGTCTGCACGAGAAGAGTATATAGCAGCTCTGGTTTTTAAAATAGGAATTGAAAATTCTCTATAAATACCATTGGCTGATTTTACTTTTCTCCATAACTGTTTACTAGATGTGGAAGATGTAATTGAAGAAACATAGCGAGACCAGGATTCCTTCTGACTTTGTCGACGAGCTCTGCGAGCTAACGCTTTTGCTCTCTTAAATGCAATTAGGTTCTCAGTTGTGGGGTACCTTCGGAATAGCCCCCATAACTTCCTTTGTTTTTTATATGTTTGTTGGCATTCATTGTTTCACCATGGTTTGCAACGCCGTTTTGGTTTAGAAGAACTTTTAGGTATTGCTATATCAGCTGCACTTATAATTGTTTCAGTGACTTTATGTACGGCATTATCAATATTCTCGATCAAAACCATTGTATCATCAATAACTGCCAATTGTGTAAATAACGTGCAATCTGCCCGACTGTACACGTAAGTAGGTTGAGAAATTCGTACACTACTACCTCCAGTCTGGGAGATGACGAGTGGGAAATGATCGCTGTTATACAGATCATTCCATACTGTTAAATTTAACAACGGCAGAAGTGAAGGTGAACAAATGGCGAGATCGAGAGAATGAAATGTCTTTGTGGGTGTGTGGAAATATGTCTTCTCGTCGGTATTCATCAGACAGAGGCTATTATCAGAGATAAATCCGTCAATCTGACGACCGCGAGAATTGGTATCATCACTTCCCCACAAAGTATTATGTCCGTTAAAGTCACCGAATAACAAATATGGTGAAGGCAGCTGATCAACTAATGTGTCAAGTTCTTCTTGGCGGATGACATCATGTGGTGGTAAATACAAACTACAGACTGTAATCAGACAAGTTGTCTGAATTCTGACAGCTACAGCCTGTAGGGTTGTATTGATTGGATGGACAGTGCTGGGGAAGTGATTAGATGTTAATATGCAAACACCTCCAGACACTGCACCATCGTCAGCACAGTCCTTTCTAAAGCATTGAAACCCACGCATAGTGATGTTATTTGTAGACTTCAGGAAGATTTCCTGAAGTGCTATGCATGCGGGGTTATAAGCTGATATAATAGACTTGATGTCATCAAGATGTGAACGCAAACCATGACAGTTCCAACAAATAAAGGAAGTTATTATTTAAATTGAAAAGCTCCTCCCCCGGAGCTGGAAGGCGAGTCTTCTATCATTTCCTCGAGCGATAAATTATCGTCCGAGGGATGAAGAGAGACAGCATCAGCTTCCAGGGATGATGTGGCTCTACGGGTGGATAAGGAGGACTTTCGTGGGCCCTCCTTTGCAGATTTTAATTTTGAGGCCTTAACGCCTCGAGATTTAGCCAGAGAAGCTTTTCTAAATAAGTTAGATGTTGATTTTGGTCTTTCTGTGGATAATTGGGGTAATCTCATTACAGGAAGTGGCAGAGTATCTGTTTGTGTGCTACAACACTTGGTGACTTTTATTGCAACGGCTGCATAACTCACTCCAGACTGTGGCTGTTTATGTTGTTGTTGGTTGGGTTTTGTGCCGCAGGGTCCAAAGAGGACAAGCTGCGACAAAAGTTAAGTCTTAAAGAAAATTGACATATTATAGACAAAACCCAAACGCAACTTTAAAAATTTAAAACACAAAAATTAATGTATATATTTATTTTAAAATCTACAAATCATGAAAGTATATGAAAATAAAATAAAATTGATAAAATTCAAATAAAATTAATGAAACCAATTACCCTAAGAAAGGAAAAAAGGTTTCTGTGGGTAGGCTCCCCCACCAAATCATACATAGCTAAAATGTCTGTATCAAAAAATTTAAAACGGTATAAGTTAAAATAGGGGCATGATATTAAAATATGATGAACAGTGTATGGTACATCACACGTTTCACACCATGGATTTAGTTCATTTAGGAACAAATGTCTGTGTGTGAAACGTGTGTGTCCTATACGAAGGTGAGTCAATCTGACATCTGCTCTTCGTAACGGTAAAATTGATGATGGAATGAGGTATGGAAAGATGGCACGCAGTTTGTTTCCGACCTGCATACTCCATGACTCCTGCCAAAGAGAATTAACAAATCTTTTTACAACCCTTCTCACGTCGAA
>JAPDSC010010286.1:16637-28866 GCA_026290005.1 Latrodectus geometricus | reverse complement strand
TATATATATATATATATATATATATATATATATATATACACTTATAATTTAATTACCGTGGAGCCTTTTAATGGACCAAGGATTTCAGCTAATATTTTTACAATTATCTAATATTTTGCATTAGCTATGAATTAAATGTAAATTATTAATTAAAAGATATCACCATGTAATCGCAATTTTAGTTATAAAAGATGATATTAAAACAATAAACACTCCTTTCTATAAACTCATAGGGAGCCGCGTAAAATAGATTTTAAAATTGAAAGTTCTTAAAATAAAAAATAAGAGTTAGATCTTAAAATTCTCCCTTCCTCTCAATTTTTTTTAAACCAAAATGCTCTCTTTTTATAATTATGTAAGGGGAATTACGTTTCTCCATTTAACAGCGGATGCTGGAATTCGAACACTTTGCCAGAGAAAGGCCAGTTTTGCGAACCATTTATCGTTGCCCAGTAGCACCGATAAATAACCAAGTCATGCGGATGACACAGTATTACCACGTCACGCATAAACGGGCCACATCTATACCCGAAGTGGGATTTCATCCTGGGGCCCACAGATTAGGAATCAAGAACTCTAACTACTCAGCCATCGAAAATGTTATAAGTAATTACTAGGAAAAGTTGCTTAGTATTCATTTTAAAAAAAAAAAAAAACATAAATAAAATACATATTTAAAATCAATTCTCACTTCCAGCATATTATAAGTCGCGTAAGATAATCACTTATTTTTTTCTTCTTTAAAATTATATTTTAAAAGTTATTTTTCCATTTTTTCGATGTATATAGTGAACCATTTACTGTTGTTTTTCTCAAAATAATGGCCCAATCCTATTAGCCATTCATGTGCTTGTTTATAGACGGTCATTTGATTTGAATCATTGTATTTAACCGAAATGTTATCTTAAAAGGTGTTCTAGCTCTAGCTTTGTTCATTAAAATTGCATTAATTCTATGTGTAACCGTTTTGTGAAGATGAAAATCTATATAAATTTTGATTCATACATTAAAATATTGATTTCTTTTTGAAAAACTTCAAGTTTTTCTGAGAATTTTTAAATTCTCGTAAGCAAGCCTGTTTTTTAATATATTTATTCTTCCAGTGAACATGTTGTCTCATTTTCTGATTCTAGCCCCGATTTCTATTCACATAAAATCTTTTTTTTTCCATCTTAAAGTGAGGCAAATGCTAACTATAAATACAAACATTTCTTATTTTACAACAATTTTTTTATTTCCAATGGCCAAGGTTACAAAAAAAACCTGCACTACAAGGCAGAAGAAACAAGAACAACAAACAAATAAACTAAATCAAAGTAATGAGAAAAGTCTATAAACCATATAAATCCCTAGCACGCCACACACAGTAATGGCCACTCAAAGAGAAACCCTTTAGTGCCGAAAAATGTGGTCAGCATCCATGTCCTCTCGAAGATCACAGAAAGGAACCTGAACAACATGGATTCGATGTTTTAGCAGGTAATCATGTCCAGTGGCCAAACGAAACTCAGCAACTGTTTCATGTCTTGGCTCATGGGAAGATCCCAAAGTTTATTCCACCAGATCTTATTAGAATTTCTCTCAGCAAATTGATGTTGTTCAAGGTCATTCATCTTTTTCTTGATGAAACGCTTGGCACTGTCAAGAAGGACAACTTTCTTAGATGTTGGTAGAAATAAAACTCTCTTCTTTGCAAGATGGTCTACTATTTCGTTACTAGATACACAGCAATGATCAGGGATCCATTGCAAGACAATTTCCTTGGAGTACTCAGACCGACTCTTCAATAGTTTTTTACATTCAAAAATGTTAGATGAAGCAGGAGCAGAAAATGATTTCACATCTAAAATTTCTACCTTTGAATCACAGAAGATAACAGCCCTTGCCAAACTATTTAGATGACAATGCAACTGCTCAAGGGCTACTTGGATAGCGATAACCTCACCATCAAAAGCAGTTGTAAATTTACCAGTTGTTAGATAAAAAGAGAAAAGGTGACATACATAACATAAAAGCAACATAAAACGATTAATTAGGATTAACAAGTCCTTACAAAGAGTGGTCAGGATTAACTTAGTATCATTCCATGTATCTCAGACATTCTTTTTTCTTTGGAAAAATAGGTACTTTCATACGATAGTTTCTTTAATCGTCTAAATTTCATTTAGAGAGCTAAAAATATGCCATGCTTACACTTATTTCCATAAATAAATAATGTAACAAAAGTCAATTTTTCCATTTCTCTTTTTTCTTCCATTGCATTGCAGCCTATTTACAGTTCGTGACTACCAGTTTTGGATCAGATCAAATGTAATACTTCACCAAAGATTGATTTCTTAGTTTTTTAGACCAGCTTTCACACTCCCCCATCTTGAGAAGTCTTCCTCGTTTTCTGGTATCTTCTACACCTTTCATCAAATGACACGACGCAAAAATGGTGAGATCCAAAAACTTCCACCATTATTGATCACCTTACCTAAAACCACCAAGGCCAAGGAAATTTATCAACTACGCTATATCAACAAACTTAAAATCAGAATTGATGAGTACAAAAACAGAAGAGGCCCGACTCAATGCCACCGGTGCCAAAAGCTTCACCACTCTCAAAGAATGTGCAAACACAATCCCAAATGTGTGAAATGTGGTGAAGATCACTTTTCGAGTGCAAAAAGACCAGAGATCTCCCCGCTAAATATGCAAACTGTCAGGGTGACCACCCAGCAAACTTTAGAGGTTGTACAGCCTTTCTAGAAGCTTACGAAAACTAAAACCAAAGACACCACAACTATCAAGATTACAAAAGGCGTCGTCGTCGAAAATTGCTCATACGCTCAAGTGGTCAGCAGTAATGTAATTCAAGAAGCGAAAGACATACTGGACCAACTAAAACTCATAGTTTCCTACATTCAAAAATCTGGAATAGTTGCCACCCACCCAGCAATACCAGCACCTATTGACAAAAATGAAAATAGTAGGAAACACACCAAACAGCTTTGAATTTCTACAGAAAGGCATATGGAATGTTAACAACCTAACAACAAAATTTGAAGAATTTAAAGAATTTCTCGAAAATCAAAATCTGGATATTTGCGCTGTTACTGAAACTCACGCAAATGGTAGTCACTTCTTTAATATCGTAAATTTTAAGACCTACTCCACAAATAGACTACTCTACCGCAGGGGTGGCGTGTCTCTGTTCGTCAAAAACTCTTTACCATCTACACTGTACAGTAATAAAAACGACGAAGGATTTGAGGAAGTCTCCGTAATTACAGAACTCTCCGACTCGGTCAAACTAAAAACTCGCGGCCTACTCGCGAAGCAAATGTAAGGCCTTTAGCGTTCGCTGCGTAAAAACCCAACACGGGGAGGCACCGAATCTTCCGTCGGGCAAGGAAAACACACAACAGTTCCAGCAGCCGAGTACCCTACCAGACGTGTCGTTGCTCCGCTCAGCCGATGGTATGGCTAGTCTCCTGAAGACAGTCGGTTCGATACCGGAACAAACCAGACGAACCGCCCATCAATCCAACGTGTATGAAACACTTCCCATTTATTTAGTCTAAAGAAATCACATGATAAAGCCCGAGCGCGAAGTAAGGCCCATGCACTGAGCGTCACTTTTACATGTGCGGGCTGGAAAGTTATGCCCTCTAGGGGGACTTTGTAGGAAAGTGGGCCGTATTCACGTGCAGCT
This sequence comes from Latrodectus geometricus, assembly GCA_026290005.1. Lineage (NCBI taxonomy): Eukaryota > Metazoa > Arthropoda > Arachnida > Araneae > Theridiidae > Latrodectus > Latrodectus geometricus. The sequence continues at coordinate 25,169 of JAPDSC010010286.1, read as the reverse complement.
AGAGGGAAACCTAGAAAACCTCTAGCACCCACCCCGAGCTGACTAGCAACTCTACTGCTGTTACAGGGAGAGCCGCAGTCCCTATGAAGGTTGTCTTTGTTAAATCTGTGTTGTAGAGTCCGCGGTGTAACGTTTCCAAGTCGTTGAATACAAAGTTCGTAAGCACACGCCTGGAATCACTTTCGCTGACTCTGTAGTTCAGCTGGTGGAGATGCCCTTGACACGCGCACACAAAAGTTCTTGTAGGGGGTGACTCGAGCACCACACCAGCGATGTTGTCACTATGATTGTGGATATGATTATAGTTAGCCGTCTGAGAAACCACAATTGTGGTCGGCATAACTATATCGTGGGTCACATAAATATTGATGAATTTGTACAAGTTATCCGTCTGAGAAACTACATTGTTGCCGGCATAACTGTACCATAGAGTCTCTAGATAAAACACTTTCCCCAAGTCGGGCACAGCACAAAGTTCGTGATGAACCTGAACATGGTTCTCGTCTTCATCCAGGCTCTATGTCCTTGTATGTAGAGTCCCTTCTGCTGTATTCTTGCATCTGTGTGTTGTTGGTTCGTAGCAGTCGGGCTCCTCTTTAGTCATAATCAGGTTAGTCTCTTGTCCACTGCAAGGTGTATGCTCCTCAAGTAGGTGAGGCATGCCTTTTTCTCAAGATGGTGAGGTCTGCCAGTATCTAAATTTGTGTGTGCTGTCTTGTAAATCCTCAATAAGGTGAGGTATGCCTTGTTGTTTGTGTTTGTATGTATTAATTGAGCACAGGGTTAATTGTTGTCTGCATCTACCGCCACCGGTTTTAGTATTTCCAGTTTCTTAATTATTTCAATTAATTTATTTTGGGCTATTTTGTTATTAATGATAAGATCACTCCATGCGGGGAGATTTTCATCTGTCGGCTTTTTAAGATGGAGCGATGATGTTAGTGGGCAGTGGAATGCGTAGTGTTGTGGATTTCCTTCTTCCTCACGTATGCAATCTGCAGTTGTGGCTTTCCCCAGCCTGTGAACGAAGGTGGGGAATTGGCCATGTCCTGTGAAAAATTGGGCCAATTGTTGCTGGCCTACCAGTCACTTTGTGTTCACTTTTGGGAAGAAGGTGTATGTGTATCTACCTGTGTCTGCTGAGTCCCACTCATATTGCCACTGTTTGAGAATTTCTGTTAGGACTAAATTTTTTAAGTGCGACTGTGGTAATTTTATTGAGTCAACAGATGGCATTAATGTTGCCCTTTTGGCTGCTATATCAGCTTCCTCATTTCCTATTATTCCTGTATGCGCTGGAACCCAGTGTAATTGTACTACGCTTTTCTTGCCTAATTGGAGAAGTAGTTCCTGTGTTTTTAGTACCTATTCATTGAGCTGTTTGTGTTTTGCCAGTGCATAGAGACTGGACAAACTGTCTGTGTATATGTATACCTTTCCTGGGTTCACTTCGTTTAACCATTGTATTGCTTGTCTTAACGCATATATTTCGGCCTGAAACACCGAGTTACTTGGGTTCATGAGCAGTTGAGTGGTTTTGATGATTTGGTCATTACTATAAGCTATGTATGCCGCTCCAACACCATCATTGGTTTTAGAACCATCTGTGTAAATGTTTAGCTGTGGTGGTAGCGTTTGTTTGTGTGGTGGGAAGTTAATGTATCTATCCATTATTCTATCAGCTGGGTGAATTGTATTGTATGCTGCCTTAGTTTGATAATTACTCGCTACTAATGAGTGTTGGCTAATATTTTTTCATTTGTTTGAAATCTTAGTACGTTTGCCCCGGTCGCCTCCCTGAGTACCTGGAGATGTAGGGGTATCACACCCGCTAGGACATTAAGCGCTGCTGTTGATGTTGTTCTATAGGCCCTAGTTATTCTAAGGAGAAACGGCCTTTGTGTTGTTTGTAGTTTTTGAATGGCTTGTTTGCCTAGGTTGTTTCCCCAAACTGATGAGGCGTAAGTGAATATTCTTTCAGCTACTGTGTGATACCAGGTTTTTAGTAGTTTAGAGTTAATTCCCCAGGCACGCGGTGCTACTTTAATTAGGTGTCCATGTGCCATTATGGCTTTTTGTCTTAGTGTGTTTATGTGTGCGAGCCAGTTCAGATTCTGATCAAACGTCACACCTAGATATTTTATTGTGGTAACTGCTTTGAGTGATTTTCCGCCAATCCTAATACTTGGTTCCCTTTTGAGTTTGTGTGGTTTGGCAAACGTTAAGATGTTGCATTTTCCAACTGAGATTTGTAGGTGGTGATTAGAGCACCAATTTTCAAAAGCCGTTGTCGCTGCCTGTCCTGTTGTTTCAATTATTTTCCTAGTTTTTCCTCTTGTACTAATTAAGAAGTCGTCAGCGAAGGCTGTAATTTCGACTTCCGTGTGTGTATATTTGTTGAGGAAATCATTTGCTATGAGGGTCCAAAGGATTGGTCCTAAGCATGAACTCTGTGGGCAGCCTTTGTAAATGTTTTGCGTTGCTGTGCCAGTTCCCTAGTCATACTGTATTGTTCTGTTGCTGAGGTAGGAGCTAATTAAGTTTGTAATTGTGAGTGGGCAGTCAAGTTCTATCATTTTTGTGTTAATGTATTGCCATTGTACCGAGTCAAAGGCGCCTTTAATATCAACTGAGATTAGAAGTGTGTATAATTTATTCTCCCAGTTGTTTCTTATGTTTTTTGTCACTTCTTTAAGTGCATGTTCACATGATCTGCCCTGTCGAAATCCGAATCGGCTACCATTTAATTTGTTTTGTGTTTCGAGAAAGTATGTCAGACGTTGACAGATTATTTTCTCAAGTATCTTTCCTAATGTTGGGAGAACACAGATTTGTCTGTAGTACTCCGGTAGTGTTGGATCTTTACCTGATTTGGCGAAGTATATTACTTTCGCCGTCCTGAGTGGCGTTGGGAAATGTTGCAGTTTAAATCATTGTTTTGTCCATGTTGTTAATAAGTGTGGTGTTGGGAGCACCCTATTATTTAACAAATAAATCCATTCACAGAGACCTGAAAATAGACTATCTCTCACATCATATAGCTAAGCTAAACATTAAATTCTTCAATGACGCCGAAAATTGCAAAGAGGCAAATTTTAATGAGATTTTCCACTGTATCACTCTAACAGAGGACACTAAAACCAGACCACTGGCTGCACACTACCTCAGTGACGTGGTTCTGTCCTGTCATTTCCGTTCCAACTTGTAAATTTTGTATATAGTTATTATTTACGTACATTTATTTCAGTATTTTTCCTATTATACCCACATGTATTTCCTGTAAATATATTTTTCCTTTTTGTATCCTATATATTTCTCTTATATTCTGGATCTATATTTTCTATTTTCACTTATTTTATATCTACTCAAGACTCTCTCTCAGAGGCAAGAGGTGATTTTTCCCCTATGCCCCTGTATTGTTGTTTTTATTTTCAAATTATTATTTTTCCCCCCTTCTCTCTTTCTCCCGACGGCCTCTAGCCAACATCCAATGAGCCTTTAGGACGAACCCTCTCCCCCTCTTCTCTTAGCTAACAGATCCTCCTACTTATTTCATTTCCTTACTGTCTGATTTTTTATACACCATGATGAAGAAGTAAAAGCAGTTTCGCTGCTGTATGCTTTGTTCCCCAACATGTTTCTGTTTCTGTTTCTACACCTGCGAAGGTTGCCTTTTTAACAAAGCTCAAGTTGTCATGCCTAAAAATATGTCTAAGCCACCTGTTACGATAAAATTTGATGACTAAGAAAATATAAGCATTTTATAATGATATATTTCATAATTAAAAAAATTTTTTATCATAACACAATTCGTAATTAAAAAAGCGTAACAAAGAACTGGCCTAATGTATGCCTGGATTAATAATTTATTTTCCATCGATGGGTTAGAAGTTTTCTTCAACACAAGTTACAAAATAGCTGGGGGTTTTTTTTCACTCAATTTTTTACTATCTAATTACTCCTAAGTACTTACTTACATACTGGACCAAACTATTTTAAATTTTTTAGTAAAAGTTGTTCTTTTTGGTAAGAGTTTTTTTATTAACATCAATTTGAGTTTTCCATTGAGTAGACCAGAGTTCACTTATTTGTATATGAATCTTTACGACTCATTAAAATCTGAGATCTGCTTCCATATTGTCTATCCTTTTCGTGTTGTCTTCCTCTTTTCTTGGTACCCCTTACTAGTCACATATTCGACAGGATTATAGAATTCAAGTTGTCACTAATTAAAACCCATTCGAGCCACCTGATAGGATGAAATTTGGTGCCTCAAACAATGCTAAATTATTTATATATTGTGGTTACTGCTTTGAGTGATTTTCCGCCAATCCTAATGATTGGTTCCCTTTTGAGTTTGTGTGGTTTGGCAAACGTTATGATGTTGCATTTTCCAACTGAGATTTGTAGGTGGTGATTAGAGCATCAATTTTCAACGCAGATAGGCTGGACACTACACGATGTTTAAAATGGTTACCTGAATAAACTAAACCCTGTAGCACGATAGCCCATCGAGGGGAAAAGGCCTACAATGCCCATATCTGTTTTTCTAACCGAGGGCTTGGTGATGCGAAACATATGTCCCGGTTAGGTGGACAGCTAAACGCAAAATTTCCAGTGTCTACTTCCCAAGCATGCTTGGTAATTTATTTTATAGACCCACTGAAGGAGTAAAAGGCTGAGTCGACAATGCCCAGCCCACGACCAACTAGACACACAAGGCAGTGCAAACTTGGAAGTTAAGTGACTTTATGTCAAGTTGGCAGTCTTAGAGAATCTAGAGGGCATGAAACAATATCATTACGCCAACAAATCTGAATAGAGATGTATAAACAATTATCTTTGTCTTCAATTTTGATAATTTAGACATTAATTTTTATGCCATGATAGCATCAATTACTCCTATGTAATTTTTAGCCAATTTCAAGTTTAATTATTACTATCACCTAGTGATAGCAATGCTAGTGATATCTAGTTGAGAGCACCTAAATGCGTCAACTAAACAACCTCCATTAAAGAATTCATTTCCAGAGGGTGAAATCATAAACTTATTTACCACTATTTTAAGGTTGTTTCTTTCCCATTAATGGTTAATGGAATATGTCTAGTTGTTGACTATGGTGAAATAAAAATCTTCTAACACTTCTGCCTAAAACGTCAGTCAATGGCGATAATTCATTAAAGGATGGAAATTTTATTATTCAAGAATAATTACTTGTAAGGAGATTTTTTAATACATATATATCATTACAGAGAAATATTCTCTTAAAGTGGGGGTATATAGTTTTATTCTGATTGTATCCCTCTTGAGTTTTAAGTTATTTTTGTTTCGTTTTGGAGTGCTTTTAAATTATTTAATTTGGAATCATTGAATAAATTCTGGAATAGACAAGGATAAGAAAAGTTTCTCTTGAGCTACACTTTATCGATTAGCAATTTATTTTAAATCAATAATTTGTAATTTATTTTATAGTAAACGGTAGCAGATATAGCGGTTATTTTCTTTTTTTATTATTATTTAAATATAATTTCTTTAATATTGTGACTTTATGATAATTTTTGTTACAGGTAATCCTTGGGCGTTCACGTACACTGGACCAAAGTACTTAAGTTAAATTTTGGATTAATCTATTGGGTGTAGACTTCTGTTTTTTGGTAAAAATTATCGCTGACCTTTAATTAACTTTAATTTTAATTTTTCTTTTAATAAATCGAAGTTCAAGTACATGTGTGTTGAGTAACTTAATTAGTAGTGGTATTTTCCTGTTTATTGTTAATGCAAAAAGATGCAAATATATTAGCGCTCATGTGGATATTTTGTACATATAGGTGAGAAAGAGTTTGGTCTTAATTTAGATGTCTGTGACGCACGTTATAGGGTGAGTCAGCAAGCAGACAAGGTGGCATGAACTTTCCCGCAACTTTAATTTGGCAATATAACTTTTTGTAGTAACAGTGATTGTTGCATAATGACCTGATGTTCATTAAAATCTTTATTTAAACGCTGCCATCGGCACTCTTACTTTCCGTATAGTCACTCTATATTATATATATATATATATATATATATATATATATATTCCATAAAAATTAAAAAAGAAAAAAGGATTTCACAGACAAATTAATCTAAATAAAGAAGCTGTAGTTGGTTGATTAGTGCATTGTTCTCATTATTAGAGAAATGTGGGTTCGAATCCCAACTTAGTAAAAAATGTGACGTGTTCATCTAAGGTGTACAGCTGTGTTAAAAAGATTGTCGTCTCAATGTCCTCCAAGTGAAATGATATCTCTTTGGGTGACAGGTCAAATATTGTGATGTTCTTTTTAGAGGCTATCTCTGACCAAAATACAGTAAATATAGTTATGTAACCAAACGATATTATAAAGTCTTTCGTGAAAAATATCTACTTTAAACTTAAGGTATTTATAATATTTTGTTCATCTTTTATGTAACGCTTAAATGGTAACACAAAACCACCATCTCGGGTTAACTTCTATTTAGAAGACTATGCAAGAAATATTGTTTTTATACCACGAAAGATCTATTTCAATATCCTTCTGATTAGTAGGAAGGCAGACCCTTCTGATTAATAGATCGGATTAACTGTCAGGCACATTTCTTTTCCCGCCTGGCTTGAGATTCTGAATCTCAGTCTCATAGTATATATTATTCAACAAATCAAATCGTTTTGTTATTTTTAGATATCTTCCTAGGTAAAAAGTATTTTTTTAAATAACACAATCAGGTGTCATATGACTTCTAGAAGAAATAACATCAAACATCGTTTCCTCATCATCCTCTTTCTTATCCGTAATAACGTCTTTTTCACTCTTGCCTGTATTTTTAATGTCAAGATACGTTGTATCGGTGCTACAACTTTTCTACGATGACTTTCACGGCTTCGGTACGTATCGATACCTTCGATATACATCACTATCGGAAATTAATTCAATAACTTTTGCTAATGACCAAAACTAATGCTGTTTTTTATCTCTTGATGGTACTATTTTCCTACATCAGGATTATATACAACTTATACAATATTGAACTTGAATTAAATTATATAATAAAAATAATTTGTATAAAAACATATGTATGATTAAAAATTATATAACGTTTTATAAAAAAATTCTTTATTATAAATAATGTTTTATAATTTAATATAATTTTAAATGGATTATTAGATCAAATGTATTATTTTATTAAATAATTAAACCTTTCTGGTCACATCCATATAATATAAAATTCACATGTATTATATTATAAATAATATAAATAAAATGCATTAAAATACTTTTATCATATGCGTTACTCAGACTAAAGCAGAAAAATAATTATGTATTTTATGTATCGTTATTCATATTGATTGCTCTGAAAACAGTTTTTTTTTTTTTTTTTTTTTCTTTTATTTTATTTAGATATCTTCACCAGTATATTCAGCAATGGACTGATAAATCAGTACTAGATTTGATACTTTCCTCTCAAGTTCGTAGAATTTATTGTATTGTAAGTGGAGTGGCATTTTTAAGGCCATCAAAAGTATAATGATGCTTTATAATAAATGCTTTATTCCAACAATTGCAACCGACCAGTGAAATGAGGAACAGGAAATATGCGGTGACTCATGAAACTCGCTGCTGATATCAGTCCAGTGAGCCATATCAGGATTTAAAGCAAAATGCAGAGATTGCTATCTATTTACAGTACTGATTCTTGGTATGAGTCAGACAACTGATTGGGAAAAGAAAGTTGGTAAGCATTTCTGTGAGCCACAAAATCTTGTTGAGAATAAATCTTCACGACGAATAGCCCAACATCGCTTTTTTTGTAGATAAATTACCCAAAATGTATAAAAAATATATTCTTTCTTTAAGGGCTCTGGACTTAGCCGTTCCGAAGTTAACGGATGAGTTACCAAATTGGTCATCACTGGAGGATGATTTCGCTTTTTTGGACTCCATCCTCAAGTATCGATTTCTGGTAAATTCACCAATTTTTGATGAAAAGTATTATGAAGATTTTGCCAACGACTGCTTGAATAGGCAAATGATTTCATATGAAATGCGTTATTTCATGTCTTACCAAAAAAATGATTCCCAATCATCCGTTGAAAGAACTATTTCCAAGTACTTGAATTTATACCAAAAATTCTATCATAAAAGAACCAGATATGATATTTGGTTCTCGTATATGAGGATTTCTAAACTCATGTTCAAAAAAAACATCACCAATGGAACATTGTGGTCTATGCTGCTTGAATTGCTAAATATGAGTCAGATGTTGTTCACGTGTGTGTTTGGGGAAACATCTGCTATTGAAATGGAATTCATGTTAAAAATTTTGAAGCAGTTCTATACAAGCATTAAGGACGATGGCTATATTTTTTTGCAAGAGATTATATCTATCGATAGCTGCCTCATATACGGCTCGCTTGAACATCTGCAGGTGCTGTTGCAAATGGGACATGAAAGCTCCTGGGAGAAAATGGAAATACAACCACTTGACTATAGGATACCTCACTTTGAACATCC
>JAPDSC010010286.1:0-11637 GCA_026290005.1 Latrodectus geometricus | reverse complement strand
TTCTTCAAACACGCTTCAATATCAATGAACTGTCTCTAGAGTTATAGGGATATTCAAAGGATATTCAAACGAGTTCTGAAATATCGATAAAGAAATAAACAGATTGTTGCCTGTGCAAGCTCAAACAAAGCTGAAAAAGGATATTTTTCCTACACAAATGACCATAAGTAATGATCAATTGGATAGGAAAATATAAATTACACAAGGGAAAAACAGCTTATTAATTAATCGTTATTTCAGAGTATTTTTATCTCTTTTGCATACCGATATAACTCTAGAGACATTTCATTGAAAGTGACAGAACACTATTCTCTTATCTATAATATATTTCCTTCAAAGAAATGTGTCAGTGCATTCACAGTTTTTAGTCCATATGCAACTGAGTCATAAGGAAAAGGTCTGTCAAACTAGAGTAAACTCCTCTGTATGACATAGAAAGTCGTTTGAAACAGAAGCTATCTTAAAACTGTTATTGGTTAATTAGAACGACACAATAATTCTGGAATAAAAAATAATTAAAGAATTTAGAAAAGACGGAATTGTTATGATAGCATTTTATGGAAAAAAGATTCTACGAATGGAAAACTTAGTCATAAATGTGAAATAACTGTATTAAAATTTTATAAAGCAATTTCAAGAATACAATGATTTGTGTTACAGAAAAATTAAATGTTACATATGAAAGATAAATTTTATGAAAAATATTATAAATCCTAATTTTACTATAGACTTAGCGATGTATTTGTTAAATAATATTTTTGAAATTATAATGTTAAAAAATTGATCGTTATTTGAATTTTACTTTTATTTTTAATTTGAAACGGAACTCCAAGTAATAAATTAAGGGATTAAAGATTTTTTTTTCCAGTAAGACACTATGTTTGTAGTGTACGAAAAGTATTCGTTTCAAGAATTTAGTACATGCTTCTCGAACACATACACATGTACATATTATATCAATTATAAGTTTAGCTGTGACGAAAAATCTTCAAAATTTTTTCCTCAATAAAAACTATTTTAAATTTAAAAATAAATAAATAATTTTATATGAAAGAAAAGATTAACAAATCCTTATATTAGTTTGGGGAAAAAGAAATCCATTATTTTTACGTGAACTTTATGTAACTTCTTTTGGATTCACTTTGTAAAAAGGTTTAAAACAGCTTTCATGTAGATTTTTAGGTCTTGCGCGTTACGACTGCTGACATGCGGTTAACTTCGATCATTTTTGATATTTATAGACATTTTCGACGAGTTGTATCCACATGCGAGGTGCATCTCTAACATCAAAAATACCCGAACGGAATCAACGAAATAAAAATTGTACGTAACTGGTTGTTACAGTCTTATATAGGACGATAAAAACCTTTCACAATTTTAGCCACCCGGCTATCTTTTTCGCCTATTACAAGAGAAAAACGAAAATGTATCGAATTTTCTGTTTGTTGTCTTCCATTTTTAAAACCTAGTACTCTTAACTGAATTAATCAAACAAAAAACCGCAAGAGGATATTTTAGTGTCAAATGTCACCTTTCCAACTAGCATAAATCTGAAATTGTTTGATAGATACCTCACGAGATATCGATCACTACAGACGTCTACCGAAAAAATAATGGATTACTTTATCCTTAACCTAATATTTCCGACATATCAATTTGATAGCAAAATACTTTCAGAGAGGAAATAGGAAATTCATCAAGTGAGATTTATTTCTTCTGCTAGGGAGGTAGAAAAATCAAACATATTATCTTTAAACCAATGAAAAAGCCGAACAAAAAATGAAATAACGACTGCTATTTTTAAAGCAATAGCGGATATTGAGTTTTTGGTTATTTTTAAGCCAATCAGCATTCACTTATTCTTTCATTATTTCATAATAGTTTTTTATAACTGTTTTGCGCGTTATAAATAAAACAGTTGTAATAAGTTATTTAAACCTATACATTTGGCACATCCGTTTGCCATAATTTTTTTAATTAAAAATGCATTTTTAAAAATGTCAGCTCTAGTTTATAGATAAAAGAGACATATATTTTCAAATATCTGAGCGAAAATTTGAAAGATAAATTTTGATCACATATTTTTTTACTAAGATTTTTTTTAATCCCTAAATGGATGAGATTCAAATTAAAAAACCTGATTAAAAATGCGTAATTAAAGACACGATGCTTTTTCATTTTTTCTCATAACCCATTTAATGCCATATGTATGTCCCATTTAATGCTTCCTTGAATAGAAGTTTCATTTCTTCGTCTTTCACACACTATATTTCACCGTAAATAATTCAATGTACTTTCAAAAATTCTATGCAATAGATTTCATTATTAACGAAATCTCAAATATTCCTTTCCGTGAACACAAATTCGATGGAAATTATTTTTCTAAAACCATATTAAGAAAAAAGAGGCTACTTTATGAGATTTTCTAAGTGAGATTGGCAAAATAAATGCCTACTTGCTCTTTCCCGATAATCAGTTACCATTGGTCGGCGAGCATATAGACCTACACCATGGAACCAGTTTCGAACAGTCTGAGTTGAAACCATGGTGTCAAAAGCCGAGTAAAGGTGTTGTTGGAAAAGAGTATCGTTCTTATTTCGGTGTCTCCTAGCCGTTAACACTAAATAATGATCTTCCTTGGGTGTTGTAGCCTCTCTACGACCTTGCCTTGGTCTTCAGCCTGCATTTCCAGTCTCCAAAAAACGGTTCCAGATCCTGGAAATCACACTTTGTGACACTCCAATGACTTGTGTTACTTCGGCTTGATTTTGGGCCCTTTCTAACCTACCAACAACTCTCCAAGATTCTGAATTGGTTAAATGACTTCGCTGAGACATCGTACTCATCGAAACACAGCAGTCACTGAATGCCGATCATCCTTATCTTCATTGTCTTTTATTCAGTTGAAAGTTAAATTTCATTCACTGCCATTGAAGTGACGTTTTTGACGTCGAACTCAAAATTAACATACTCCACAGTTTGAAAATCAGAAAAAAATTGCATTTGTGATTATCTTCTCCCATTTTCGGCAAAAAAAAAATCGCTTATACCTTTATTTTATATAAAACTTACAATATCCTTTAATTGTCTTGAGCACAGGGTAGTAAAAAAATATTCCTTATGAGAGTGAGCAATAATTTACAACATTTGGTGATATACTTTTTTCACAAAAATTGTTGATGGATAACATGTAAGAAGTATTTAATTTGCCTCTTTTATGATGTCTCTTTAATAACAGATTGTCCTAATGTTCTTAATACTGATACTCCTAATTTTGTTATTTTCAGTATCTCTACCCTTGAGCTTATTAAACCGAAGTACATGACGCTAAGGCGTTTTCTACTCCATCTTCACATTTATAACTATTGTTTTCGTTCTGAGAAAATCTACCAGGATTTTCCACAGAAGCTTGAATTGCTGTGGAGAGCCATACCAGAATCCTTCATAACGAACGACGAAGTCAGAACTGTTTCGGCGAAAAAGCTGGAGAATGAAACTCAGCTAGATATCGACCAGATTTACGAGGAATGGGATAAAATGTTTTGCAAGACTCGAACGGAACCAAGAAAACTGAAGCACTATGCCCGTTGCGTTATCCGGAAACAACTCAATTTTAATTTCAAGTTGCCAGAGGGAATTTACCAGCTGCCATTGCCAGGAAAACTGCATAGCTATTTGAATTTGGAGTGGTAAAATACATGCTTATAACTACTGAATTACTTCGTACTTGTATCAAGTACTTTACTATTATTTATTTACGGACCCTATTGTTGAAAAAGCATAGAAATAACGCCGATGCTACAAATATATGTTTAATGTATGTACAATTTGCTATTATTCGGGATTATCTTTATTATAACATTAAATACATAAATCTTTCCCAGAGTATTTTCTCCATATTATGTTGTAAATTAAAGAAATACGTTATCAAAATATTTGTTATAAACCAAAATTCTAAAATGTTTGCTATTATGTTTGTTAAAACCATGTAGTAAAGGAAAACTAAGTTTTTAAATTTTTTAGGCCCATATTGTATATATCTTTTAGGATTTTCAAAAATGTTTTAAATTATTGACATATTCCATAAGAAAGATCCCTAAAAATTTCTGATCATCCTCCTCAACAGAAAATATACATTACATTAGGCAGGCCGCAAACTCGGTAGACCATCCGATTGAGACACCGTCTTATGGTATAAAAACCCCGTCTTATGGAGATCTTAAGGTGACGTAGTTATGACGCTGTAATCTGACGTCATGGATATTTTAAACCAATGAGAATTTGTTTACATTCTCATTGTTTACATTCCGGTTCCATTTCCGATTGCAATATTAAAAAAATTATTATTACCTCCATAAAGATTTATAATTAACTCCTCCTCTTCAAATTTAAACTTGTAATAACTAAGACTCTCGATATCAACGTGGTATATTTTCCCTGCAGAAATTGAAATTAGCGATGTCTCGCGGAAAATTGCCAGATATTTCAAACCAGCTCGATATCCAGATTTGTCTCGCGCTCCGCCCATTTTTTGATGTAGTTAAGATATTTGTGACGTCATTTGGCCTCATGTGAATCTCGCGAGATCTTCGGCTTGTCTCTCGATACATGTCTCATGCGATCATCTACGAATTTGCGGCCTGCCTAAACCATAATGCCTATCTCTTGTTGAGATGTTTTCAACTCAACTTCATCCAACAAGTCCCAGTTGTGTCAGTTGCTATTTGCATTATCTCTTCTAAGTTAAGATAGATGAAATCTAGAACGCTAGATGAAGTCCAAAAGTTACTTCACATCGTATAAAATAACAAGTCATTTATTTGAACTATTTGTGTAAATATTTTATTTTAATCATATAAATGTAAATAATTTACAAAGTATTAGAATCCCAATAAACATTAATACGTTGTAAATTTACTAAATATTACTGTAAATTGCTGCACGGGATTTCAAGATTTGCAGCACAAAACATTCCAGTAATAATTTTCATAGATAATTAGCTACATACTCTTATACTCTTACAAGAAAAAAAAATTCGTAAAACTTCCAAGCACCCACACTTATCGAAGTACATTAACGTCTATGTTTCATTATTCAAAATTTGTTATGATCGAACCCTGACTTCACACCGAAGACACAATATGCGAAGAGGAATGAATAAAATTGAAAATTACACTTTAATAAGGTCCATTAATTATTTCAAGTAAAAATATTATTCCCTTATTTTTTAATTTTCCTCGGGTTCAACGTGATAAAGGGTTATGTGACTTAACACCAGATTTTAAGAAATTTAAAAAATATGAAATAATATTAATAAAATAAAGCATGTTCAAATTTTGAAAAGATTTTTCATCCACCCCTATGAATCTGGTCAAACAGGTGTTAGTACACTCAGACCGTGTTATCCCCATCCCCTAAAAGACACAACTGAATCAAATCAATCTTGTTTTCTTATCTGTGGGAAAAGACATGAAGTGGACCAGGTGTTTACAACTGACCAGAAAAAGAAGAACCGTTTCCTCAGTGCACCATCCTTGAAAATTTGTTGTATTTTTGATATTGTGCAGTTTTAGTCGAGAAAGAAAAATATACGAGAGTTAGAAGAGAAACTGTATAATCCTACAAATATCGCAGAACCTAATTGTGTACATAATCATCCCATATATGCGTAAAGACCCCTTCTTCAATAAACAAACATTCTATTCCCACACGACTTCATATTCGACGTGAGAGTAGTAATAACCCATTAATTCAATAAAAGTTAATTTTATTAAATTGTAATCAATATTTTTCAAGAAAAATGTTTGATTTTTATAACTCACTCCCAAAATTTAATTAATGATGAGAAACATTATACCTATGAATTTAATAACATACAAAATTATCTTTTCTTAATTTTGATAAATTAAATATCTAAAAAAATCTAATTTTTTTTTGAGGGGGGGGGGTTAAAAATTGTATTCTTCAAATAACAACATGCATTATTGGAATTAAAATTCCAATTTATTTAAATACAAAAACTATTATTTAAGTGAAATATTTTCGTACTGATAATAATAATAACTAATTCAAATTTTCAGAACATTGTATTTGAAGTTAAAGAAATTTTTTTTGTTGTTACTTATGACACTTGGTGAAACCCGTCTGTAAATCTCTTGGTCAGTAACTGGGCGACTTAAGTCAGTAAGAGCGTCTTCCGTTTTTTAACACCCTTTTTAGTCGGCCCTGGTATATTAAAGATTGACCATTGAAGGACAAGCAAACCACTATACACACCTTTTGAAAATAAACTTATTTTAATAGAAAAGAACTTATTGACTCTGATATTATGTCTATGTTTTAAAAATTTAATAACCTTTTCACACAAAATAAGAATCGAAAATATAAACGTATTTTTTTAACAACAGTTATTAAATAACTCAAAATTGTCATAGGTAAATCATTATTTCAAACATTTGATAAAATGAAACAATCTTGGCCTTCCTTTAAAGGATTCTGATTGGTTCAACCTTTTGAGTGTGAACTTAAGATGTGTTTGGTATATTTAATCCAACACATCTTGAATTCACATTCAAAAATAACTTACATCAAATTCATTTCATATCTGACTTTGAATGCTGCTGGAAATATTTTTCTTAATATCTCCATTCTTAGCTACATTTTTATGCAATTCCATACTAATTTGAAACCTAAATATCCTATTTTTTAAGATACTCCATCAATGTTGACATTTTCATTAAATGGAAATATCATAAAATTGAGTATTTATATCAACCTAATTAAATCAGCGAACCTTCTTTCAAATTCTTCAAACAAAACAAGTAAGTATTAAGCGAAATCTTCGAAGTCTCGGTTTGGATTATGGATGCACTCTTCCTCCATGTTTTTAAAGTTTCTCAATTCATGTTTTCTTAATTGTGATGCATACCTTTCTATAGTTTTTTTTAATGTTTTAATCGCGCTCATCATGTCCGTTTTAGGTTTCAAATCGTAAACCTATAATCATAAATCTTTGAATCGTAAATCTTTGCACAGTTTGTTTTGGGTTTTAAAGCGTAGACTGTAGTAAATTTTTATTTTAAATAATTCATTGATTCTATGTCATAAGTCATAAATTAAATTGTTAATATCTGAGGTCATTGTCGGGGTGGTCGCGTGGACTACTTAAAATGTCTTCGCGGTCGGCGTCTTGACCACCCCTGATATATATCATAATGAGAAATAGATACAAAACATATAAGTACGTCAAAACATTTAGAGCAAAAACAGTTTAATTCTCGTAATTGTAAATCTAGGTATACGTATATAAATGTATTATTTAATGAATATTCAGTTAATGTATATTTGCTATAAATAAATTTTACGATATTCAGTTTGTGTACAATCCCCAAGTTAAAAGTTAAAATGTCTTGGGTTGGTTTAAATTTTGACATCCATGGTAAGGGACCAAATTGATGAGGCCGTCCCAGAATGAGAAGGGGTCCAAGAAAATTGCCTGGAGGCGTGGCTTCTGAAGTTGCCGGCGATCTTTTTATTCTTCGACAGGGTGAGGAGAGGTGGTGGAAAAGGGAATTAGAGCTTTGCAATCTTGTCAAAGAGAGGCAAAGAGCTGCAAAGGTAACCTGATGATCAGGTTACCTTTGCAGCTGGCTAGAGATTCTAATAATTTCTCTTTAATGTTAAAATAATTTTTCTCTTTATCGTTAAAAACAATTATTTTTCAAAAAATATTTAAATACTTGAAAGTTTTGATTTTGTGTTCAAGAATGAATACTATTTAAGATTATATAAACTGTAATTTCCTGAACGGAAATTATTTTTTCGACTAAAGATTTCTTTCATTTTATTTAATATTGCTCATAACATGGCTTTTTTGCAACAAAATCTTTGAAAAAATAAAAAAGAACCCATTAGGAATTTGAAATGAAAAATATAATAAAAATTTACGGTCACTCTTCAAAAAATTGCCAAATAACTCGCCGACTTCGCCAATTTGGACAAGCAAGGTCTGAAAATAAACAGAATATTCCATTTTTCATAGGTTGATTCCCATTTTATCAGAATACACCATTTTTCATCGGTTGAAATCCCTCAAATTATTTTCAAGTGAATAATTTTTAATACAATAGACAATCATTTTTACGAGCACTCACGGTTTTACATACATGTGGCTAGTCTTTAACTATGGTTGAGACCCATAGACACAATAGTAGTTTTATTTTCCATTTAAGAACAAAAGTTTTGAAAACACTTTTTTTACAAACTTGTTTTCTTCCATCTTTTGTTCCTTTTTTTTAAAAAAAATTTTTGTTTTTTATATTTTATGGTAAAGAAAATTGTTTTGAATCAGGATCTTTTAATTGCTGTAAATCTTACAACACATGCATCAGAGTATAAATAATTAATAATAAATAAATGGGTCAGAGTATCATGGATGATGTTGATCATGAAAGAAATGATCATGGTTCGATGTTTGAATGCAATTCTGCAATTGTCTTTTTAAGCGCGATGCATCATTCTTCAATCTATTTTTGGAAGAATGTTACAGGGAAGATAACATTTAGACATGAATACCTCATTAAACACCGTCATCACTGAAACAAGAACATTTACCTGGCGACTTCATTGAAAATGAGTCACTTATACATGAACTTCAATAAAGAAACCACATCTGCCTTAAATCTCATTTCAGGATTTATTGAATGTGCATTCGACCTGATTTCTAAGAAATATGATCGAATAATTAAATCATTGAGAACATAAGTAATGAGGAAGGAAAAGCAATTTCGGGTATCGAACAAGAATATGACGTAATGCACCCACAATCTGTCGAAGCGAAAGCAAGAGCTGCTTATTAACTCAGCGTGGTAAATGGGGAAGGGTTAAATTACATTTTGAAGAAAACAGCGAACTGTTTTCCTACTTAAAATAAGATAGAAATTTATTTTTTAAAATGTATTTTTGGAACAGAAAATAAGTAATTATTTGCCTAATGTTTATTAATAAAATGAATGGAAATAAGAATTGTTTATAAATGTTCTTCATTTTCTTAACACTTTCATACAAAGCATTCTAAGTAATTGTTGCAAATTGTTCTTCTTAGAGAGGGTAAATTGATAAAATAACTAACTTTAAATTCTGATACATGTATTATTTTTTACAAAAATGAAAATTTTGAGAAACATAAACAATGTCGTCATCTACTCATATAAAAGTTTATTTTATTATTTGCCATTCAATGGTCATTTTTCATGTACGAGAGCCAATTAGATTGTGGGCTTTCAATTCAAAGCAGTTAAAATTAATAAATTCCAAATTACTACAGCCTTTCAAGCGCAAGGTGGAATTTTAACCCACGAGCTGTTAAACCCAAGGCAGGAATTCACATATAATATTTTCCTGCCTAAAATGAACTAGATTCTCTTGTTCAGATGAAAAAATGTCGGAATTTATATTGGGATAAGAGTTTACTTTCCTAGACAATATATATAGTTATTTTTATTACTTATTCCAATATTCATATAACAAGTAATACACACACGCTAAAAGGAATCATCACCCCTCATGAATCACTATATTAAAAAAGATTTCGTGACAGTATCACGAGGAAAGAATGGTTTTTATTTAGAAGGTTATCGACTCGATGCCTGATTCATGCCGAAGTCAAAGTAATGGTTTGTTAGACATCGACTTTATCAGTTACCTTGAGTTAAAATCATGAGACCATTGTTAGTTTTTCGAGTTTCATAAAAATAAGAGACACCAAAAACAGCATTTTTATAATTTTTTTAATAAATTGCGGAAGAGCAAATTAATTTAATTCCATCTGAATATACGGCATAGATGACCCATATACATACCACGAATTAATTATATAATTCTTTATAAAATTACAAGAATATAAACTATTTGCAAAATATTTAGTATAAAACTAAAACTTTTTGAGATGAAATAACAATTAAATTTTACTTGCAGTGATGAATTAATTTTCTTATCTCCAAATGTTCGTATACCATATAGAATTTATTTGTCATTGCTGATTATTAGCTTAAAAAGAAATGAATATCATATAAAATACATTTTAGAAAATATTACAGCAATCAAATTTCTCAATAATTATAGTAAGAAATGGAGATTTGGTTTCCTTAAGTCATAAATTCTCCTAATTTTAGTTAGCGAAGGCTAGAAAGTGTTTGTAATAAAAAAACAATTATTATACTTTTGTGTTAATCCCTTCATATTTATTCTTGCAAAATTTGTATGTTAATAAAAAAAAAGGGCAGAGCTCTGCAGAGTGAAAAATCTTAGTTTCGGTATCATCCACTATTGAACAAAGGGAGGTCGATGTTGTACTTCTACTTTTTGCATGCACTTCGGCCAGAGTGAGTGCTTGAGAGTTTTCCTAGTTTCCCCTCTCACGAGACTAGTTTATATAAATGACTTTCTATCAATGAAAAAAATCTAACAGAAGGCAGTTACTAGATGAATATCAGAAACTATCTGACAACAGTACTATGGGATTGTCAAAGCATTGAGCTGATAACCTGAATAGTTAAAGTAGAGACATCTATTTCAGAAAGAACGCAAGTGTCCTTTCTATGATTTTAAAATCTCGGGTTTTCTTATAATGCATGGACTGTTGTTCTGAGACGAAACATGGAATAAAAAAAAGATGAATACGAAACGTCGATTATTTTTTATTGTGATATTTTTTTGTTGCATTTGTTTTACTTTTGTGAATTAGATTTAAATAAAATGTGTTTAAAAAGTCTGTAGTTTCTTTTTAACACACATCCCGGTTGTCGTCTTCGCAGAAAGTTAAAACCTATTTCAGTTGCTTGACAGTAGTTGGATCGAACCCAAGACCTACTTCATAAAGCACTATCTTATCTTCAGATTCCAAATTAGAACCTTAAGATTTTGATGAATAGAATTAAAATATATATCAACAATAAAATAAATCGTATTGTATCAGTAACTTTACTAGTCATTCTAAAGACATGAAGATAGTATGGAAGAAATTATTATTCTTTTGTATTCATACTCTTATATTTGCTCTTATAATAATTTCCACATTAATAAAATGGACTTCAGCTCATAATATTCTGGGTTCAATACCAGCCACTGTTGGTTAAGGGATATTGTACTATTCCTTTCTGCGTGCATGTTTATGCTAGAGAGTTTTCCAAATTTCCAGTTTTGGGACTCGTGATTAAGGCCCAATATCTACGAAAAAGTTCTCCAAAAGGCCAATTTTCGTGGTATATATTTAAATCCTTAGACCGTCAGACTAACCAGTATATGGTACCCAAATTAATAAAAATAAATTTGATATTTATGTAAACCTTTACGTATAAACTTAATTCAGTAATTTGGTCCTTTTTTTCTGAATAATACCTTTCTAAAAGTACAAATAAAAAAAACAGAAAACTTCAACGAAGGCTTTCAAATATTTCATAAAAGTCTTATATTTATGAGGGGGGGAATTCTGACAATATGCTTCCAGAAGAAATAGTAAAAGGGATAGTTTTCCTTTCAAGAAACAGTAAAAGGGAAACAGATGCACAATCATTATTCTTTTGAATACTCAATGCAGAATACTCATGCGCATTTCGAGTGCAGCTGAACCAAAACTTC
>JAPDSC010010269.1:151035-177707 GCA_026290005.1 Latrodectus geometricus | reverse complement strand
ATATATATATATATATATATATATATATATATATATATATATATATATATATATATATATATTATACTAATAAATTAACAACAGACAAAGTAGATAAGTCAAAGTCAATTTAGTTTGAAAAATATAAATTTAGATAACACATGAGACAATTATCCTTTTTTCTAAACCTAATAGAGGAATTGAGTGAACCTGAAGACTGCTTTTTTTAATCATTCGAATGCAATACAATAACAGTGTTGCACTCTAGTTTTTAAATTTTAAATGAATCAACTGTGAATTTAATTAGAATTAAATCAACTGTGAAATTTAAAATTCCATACATAAGATGCATATTGAATACTTTTTAGTATATAAACTAAGTATGGATGATAAAGATTCGTTTCTCTGATGGGCTGCCAAGCACGATTGTTAACAACACCTCTTAAAGGATTTTCTTCAAGAAAAAAAATATTGCCTTGTTTTTTAACCATCTGCATAAACAGTCTTCCTTAAGATTTTAGAGTGTGGTGTTCAAGTCATGTGACTAGTCACTGTGCCTTATGACAGATCATTAGCAAAGAATAGTCGTCCTTCTCGCTAATTTCTGTACTTTATAATTGCAAGATAGTTTAGAGCATAGATTGGTCATTGTGCCTTATGACTGGACATTAGCAGCAAAGAATAGCTGTCCTTATTGCTAATTTCTGTACTTAATAAATGCTGGATAGTTTAGAGCAGTGATTGTCAATCTTTTTCTGTAGGGAACACAAAGATAAGTTTAGAATTTGTATATTTTCTTAAAATACACAGTGTAAAATAGCTTATGATAATAATTTTGAATATAAAATAATAATATGTAGTACAAAAATCAATAATGCTTTCATTAAGGAATTAAATATAATGTAATAATAAGGATACGTTTAATGAGAAATTTGAGCTTGATATTTTTTGATAATTTCATTTATAGTTAGACGGAAAAATGACACACAATGCTACTCTCACATCATATCATCTACATTTATCAGTCTTGATCTTTTTTTCATTTTTATGTTTGTTAATACTGAAAATATATATACGAGTTCAAGAAATTTTTCTCAGAAAAAAATTAAGATTAAGTTTGTTATTTTCATAGCCTATATAATATAAAAAAAGTGAAAGAGAACCTTTTGAGAAAATTGAATAAAAAATATTATATTTTAAATTTAATAAGTCAACTTTTAACTCTTTCAAATAACGTTACTTTATTTTTACTTTACATTGTAAATTGTCTTTGACTGAAAAAATTTGAAATTTCACTGTAGTCACTTAGTCTGAATAATTTATTAAAAATTTTTAACAACATCATGTTTTCATTTTATAGTTATTCAAAATGTAAATTTTAAAATTTTACAATATAGATTGCCAAATTTTTAAATAATTCAAGGATTCATCGGGAAAAATATTCCAATATAAAAATCACAAAATACATGAAATATCTCAAGCATTAAGTGACATTTTATTACACACTCTATTCAAGTACTTTAAGATGCAATTTATTTACCTTGAAAAGATAAAATATTCGTATCTTATACAGAAAAAATATATACAGCTGAAACATATTTTATTCTCCATTTATTTTTTTACACAAGTAATTCCTTCCAAACCTTATCATTGTCGTATCAGATGTCCCAATGTGCAACGAGAAATTATAATGACTGGGCCAGTCATACCTAACGAAATCTTTACATGGAAGATAATTGGTGAATTGGGAAAGAGATATGTCCGCCTTTATTAAAAGTGAATTTTTCATTGGATAATTCGTCAATTATTGATCTGTTCTCCTTGTTGTTATCTTATCACTCGCGAACAAACTCACTATTAGTGTGTGTAAGCATATACTGATGGCGAAGGTAAATTACAAGACCAAAAGTTAGAATCGGAATTTTGACATTTTCTAAGGTAGGGTTACAAATGAAACGTAATTTGGCATTCTGTAATTCATAACTGCGTTGATATCTTATTAATCAATTATCATTACTCCATATGTGAGTTTTCTCTCTGGTAATTATTTTATCGCTTTGTATTATTCATAGGAATTTTTGTCTCTTGCTTGCTTACCTAAAACCATTTTTATTTAACTTTTTTTTATAATTTTAGTAAGTTCCTAATCGAAGTAGTTTCTTGTTCAATACAAATTGTTAAATAGTTACAGCTTAATAATAGGTTCAAAACAAAAATTGTTAATTTATTAAATGTAAATAAATAAAATTACTTAAGTATTTTCTCGTTTCATTTCTTCATTTAGAAGCATATTAAAAATTTCCAGGTAGAAATAAAAAATTATTTCTTTGAATATTTAAATTTCGTATTGAATTAGTAAGTATTTTCTCATGAAATGCGAACAGAAATATGCTAAATTTTATTCCGAAATTTCGAATAATCAATAAGATTTTCGTAGAGAGCGACTGTTAAAAATTAATATAATTTCTTTTTAATACTATAAGATAGTATTCTCTACTAAATTAGCTTCTTACTCATTTTTATAAATTTTCATTTAAACTGAAACCCGATTATTTACAAAACGTAACTAATTTCCATATTTGTTCTTTAAATTTTAGATACATATCTTCTTTTTTAATTCTAAAATCTTGAAAACTAGATATTTTTGCTACAAATGGATGTAATCAACAATTAGTTAAGAATAAAAAATTCATAAGAGGTTTCCATAGAATTTAAGATTGCATTTAACTTTGGTATTTCTTGATAGATTATTTATTTGTTGAAAGAAAAAGAAATCGCGTAAGCCATGTAAGGTTTTACATTTCATACATTCCAAATCACTTATATGTGAACACATAAATGTAGTTCTAAATGCTGCAGGGAAAAGGCGTCGTGTTTACTACTGGCGACTGAGGCACGTAAAATATGTTGGTCGCAGTGTCCTCCATGTTCCCATTCCAAATTAATACCTCTGAGCGTGGTTGGAGCCAGGCTATGGGTCTTCTCTTGTTTCAATCTCTAAAATTGGAAGATTCAGATAGTGCTGCCATCTATGAGCCAAAAGTCGCACTTCCACCTTCGTATGAGGGTGTTCTATTCAAAAACGGAAGAGCTCTCTCTCTCCCTGACTTCATTCGCCTAGTCTCTGATGGGCGGACTTGGCATTGCCAAGTGTCATTAGTAACAACAACAACAATAATACCCTTCTAATATATTTGGATGTGAAAAAATATTTATTAGGAGAGGTATCACACAGTTGCTGATGTCTATTCTGTAAAGAAGTTCTCATATCTCAAGTACATCTGCTTAGAGATTCCATTTGTTCTTCATGAATGTCAAAGTTAAACTTCACTTTACAGTGGCTTCATATTGTACAAATGGTTGTTTTGCTTGACGTCACGTCACCAAGTAGCATTGTATAGTGTAAAGTAATGTTAAAAGGAGAAGTCACAAAATAGCTCCTTGAAAAATCATATCCTCACTCTGGACGGTCACTATAAATCTTGCAATAAAAATTAAGAAATATTATGTTAAAAATGGAACTTTATACCAAGAAACCACCACATTATCATTTCTCTTCACCTGCATTTTATCTTTTCTAATAAAATTTATGAGTTTTCTTGTGATTTTGTTCACTTTTTTACTATTCTAACATCTTTGGAAATTTTAATTTTAATCATCATTAAATTCTTCTTTACTATAAAACGTTGAAAGGCATGCTCATCCTTAATTTTTTCACAAGTCACTCATTTAATGCCATAAGAAATTTTAAATTGAGAGATTAGGATATTCCCTTAGGAGTTCCAATTCTGAAGCGTCTGGGTGGTTTAGTATAATTTATTTTATTGGTCTAAACATATTTGTACCAATAACCATAGGCACGTAAGAAATTATGTACGTATTCTATACTACTGTACCCAAATTTAAGCTATCAAACTCAATTCAATGATTTAAAATTAGTTTTTATTGATTTATTTAGGTGAAATTAATTCAATTTTTTAGTAAATTCCATTTAAAAAATAAAATAAGTAAAACATTATTTTAAATCATTCTTATAACTCAACTCGTAATATTTTTCGTAAAGACAAGAAATAATACATAAATCTTCACATAATAGATTTTATCATCACTTTATTCTATTTTGTTCTTTGAAAAACGAACTAACAATAGTAATGCTAAAATTTAGTTTGAGACTAATAAGTAAATAAACATAATGAATATTTACCATTCAAGAAATTAATAAATTATTTTACTGAACATTCAGTCATTAATCACGCAACTGAGCTTTTTATTCACCTTCAAATGTATTCTTCATACCTGCATAATGCCATTCCTTCATTCCTCATTTTATTCTTTCAATATTGTGAATACGATCATTAGTCATTTCATTCAATCACCACCAACATGCAATAAATCAGCGCAGCTTATTGAAAGATGCTTTTTTCCGACTTGCTTTTTGAAGTCTTATTCGGAATAATATTTCAACCAAAGAATGAAATGCCTTTTTTAATAATAAAAAAAAGACATCAATAACAGAAGAAAAACTAGGAAATGTCTTCGGTTTTTTTAATGCTTTTCCGACAAGAGGGCGTAATTCCTCAACCGCACCAAGTCATCGGGAACTGACATTCATCTAATTTGATTCATCATTTTTACTCTCCGAATGGCATCACCTAGAGCGATCCTGATCGGAACATTCGCACGACCTTTAGCTTTGACTCATCAAGTGTTGACACTCTTGGAGATCCTGTCGCGCCGCCAAGGCTAATAAAATTCCCTGAATGAAAAGAACGAAACGTGAAAGATCAACTTTCGATGTCACTGTGTAAATTTAACTCTCCCACCTGCCTCCACACCGATCCCCTTTAAGAAGAGGGCTCTCGTGAGCCAACGAAATATTGTTTCTTTTTGTCAATACTTATCGATCGTGGATGAGAATAAAAAAAATATATATGATGCAATGAAATGATTCGTTCTGCCACTAATGATTCAATCACATTTGAATGGTGATTTCAAACGTAACAAAGGTTCTGCTTCCATTGTTGTATGAGTAACATGAAAAAAAAGTTGATCGTAATTATTTAAATTTGAAGGCGACGCGATGGCGCAAATCTTCGAATGAAATGAAAAGGGCATAACTATGAGAATTGCAAGAACAAAACAAATAGAACAACCTTAATTGTTTTTTTCAAATCAATTGGTGTTTATGTTTCGATTCATTGTAGTTATCAGTCATCAGAACTCAATTAAATTTTGATTTAAAATTTAAATTACGAGCTGAACACAATTATTCACAGACAAAGTGATTAGTATTGTAGAATTCTTGAACTTAGCCTACGGGTTACATGAAGAACTGACAAAACTGAAACTATAATAAAAGAAACATTCTTTAACATGAAATGGCTCTAAATTCAATTCAGCATTTTTGTTTTAAATAAATTGAGCAGTTTAGTTGTAATGTAATTGATATTCGCCAACAAGTCACAATTTAATGTTTTTAAGGATATAACAGGAAGTTTATGCTTCCACATTTTGCACATGTAAGACATTATTACATTTTATGCATGTTTTTATCGTTTACTATATGTACCAATTTTTGAATAATATTTTTGTCTTAGAACTATAATTCCTTTTCTAACTAGGAAATCACATAACGGAAATTATCAGAAAAAGTTTTTTTGAGAAATACATGCATTGCAGAAATCCGTAAACTAGTAATCAAAAATTCTAAATGAAGAAAAAAATTGCTGGAAAATTTACTAAAGTAATGATGGTTCTGTGTTTCGTACCATTATCTCTAACAGAAAATACTGTAAGAAATATGTGTATCAATAAGTTGAAATCAGCAAACGTTCTTAATCACGAACTAAACTAATAAATCTTTAAATCAACCAAACATGTTGAATGTCCATCTTTGAGTGTATGCCAAATAATATCTTAAAAATTTAATTGAGACTTATAATGACTTCATTTCCTTGATAGATACTTATTTTGTTATAAACATTTATGTAGCTTCTTAATATTTATAGAGGATTTATCTTGTTGAAAAATGGATTCTGATGGTTCTGATGTAGAAGGCAATACAAATAACTATAGAATATTCTGGCTTTAATGTTATTGTAGTTTCAGCTCTTCCTGAGAGGGATCGGAAAGCCAAAAAGTCAATTCAAAAGAAATATAGATTCATTGTAATAAGCAATTGATTTCCCCACCCACCGTTAATTACTCAACTTGTCCAGATTAATGTCTCAATAATACCTCGTATTCACAAAAATTAGTTTTTTTTTAGTGAAAAAATTTCGTAAATTCAGAAAAGTTAGCGTTGTAAAAAGTATTACCCTTTATTGTTAATTAAATATAGCCTAAATAGCAAATTTAATCATTCAATGAAACTTTTTATATTTGTCATTTCCTTATAAAAAATTGAAAAGGGACCTTGAGTCACGTATGATCATAATTAGAACAAATAAAAAGATAATACACAAAAATACTATGGAATACTTAAATTTTTATTGAATACTAGAAGAAACGTTATATATATATATATATATATATATATTTATATATATATATATATATATATATATATAATATGTGTTTTAATAAAGCAATGAAAAATCAAAGACATCAGTAAAAAGAAACTATACAATTCAAAATAATTCGGAAAAGAATGTTCTATATGCATAGTTGAGCATCTCCCTCCTGATGAAGATGCTATTCCTATTCCTATTTTTTCCTATTTGTATTATATTAAAAAAAATTTTTTTTTTGGATTTTGTCTTATTTGTATTGAATTGAAAACTTTCTTCTTACTCTTGTCTTTGATTTTTGTTACTCTTCAAGTTACATCGTATTTTATCTACATTTCCATTTCTTTCATTATCTGCTTTTGTACTGATTGCCTATAATATGTATTGGCTTATGTTGTACAGTGGTACCTAGCATAAAGAACGCCTCGCACAGCGAACGCTGCCCACAGCGAACTTCCTATTCGTTCATTTCATGATTCATACAACGAACTTCGTTTCACATAACGAAGTCGCCCTAGCTTTCACGATCGCTGCCGATGTATTGCATCCTCCCGCACAGGCACTGCAGTCGTTAGTCACTGCGCTTAACTTACGCACGCATCACGGCAGTCATCCTTTTAAATTAAACTCCATATTTTTTTATATCATGGGTTCTAAAAAAGCAGGAAGGTGATTTCTGTTGAAATGAAACAGGAAATAATTAGAAAGAGTGAATGGAGAGTAAAACAATTTGACCTCTTCAAAGAGTTTGGCCTAAGCAAGACCACCATTTTCACCATTTTGACAAATAAGGATGCAATCAAATCAGCCAAAGTAGCCAAAGGAGTATCAACACTATTTAATGAAAAACATAGGTCTTCAATCCACGAGGAATTGGAAAAGCTATAAGCGATTTGGATTGAGGATAGGCAGGTGAAAGGTGACGTAACAACCCATTTCAAGATATTATCTGTCACAAAGCCAAGATATTTTAGTACGATCTAAAGAAAAACGTCCCTGGAAGTAGTAGCAATCAAGATAATGAAGAAGTATTTAAAGCCAGAAGGGGGTGGTTTTTTAGATTTAAGAAAAGGTGTGGAATCCACAGCGCTACTACGCATGGTGAGGCTGGCAGTGCTGACAAGAAAGAAGCAGAAAAGTTCTCTATTAACTTTCAAAAATGTATTAAGGATAAAGGATACTGCCCAAAACAAGTGTTCAATGCCGATGAAATGGGTCTTTTCTGGAAAAGAATGCCGAGCAGATCCTTCATTACAAAAGAGGAGAAGAAATTGCCAGGACACAAAGCCATGAAAGACAGACTTACTCTTATGTTTCGTCTAATGCCAGCGGAGACCTCAAGATCAAACCTCTATTGGCTTATCACTCTGAAAATCCAAACATTTTTAAGCAAAATAACGTTATTAAGTTCAAACTGCCCGTCCATTGGAAGTCCAATCAAAAAGCCTGCATGACCCAAGTTATCTTCAACGAATGGATTCTGGAAACCTTTGCTCCTGCCATGAAGAAATTCTTGCTGGAAAAAGAACTAACGCTCAAAGCCCTTCTGATACTTGACAATGCCCCTTCTCACTCAAAAGACCTAGAGGAATTATTGCAGGAAAATTATCCATTTATCAGGGTGCAGTATTTGCCACCAAACACCACATCCATTCTTCAGCCAATGGATTCAGCAAGTTATTGCGAATTTTAAAAAACTCTACATTAGAGCCCTCTTTAATAAGGTGTTTGAAGAATGCGAGTTTGGTGGAGACAATATTACTGTCCGAAAGTTTTGGAAGAAGAAATTTGATATCCTTATGGCAATACGAATTATACAGAAGGCCTGGGAAGAAGTGTCACAAAGGACCCTCATTTCTGCTTGGAAGATGCTTGTGCCTTCGTGGACCCAGGAAGAAGCAGTTGTTGATGACACAGAAGTTGTTAAGGACATCATCACAGTGGCTCAAAGGCTGGAATTAGAAGTAGAAGAAGAGGATGTAGAGGAGCTTATTCAGGAACACGAAGAAGAGCTGATAACTGCACCAAGCACTTCTGGTCCTGCAACAGAACAATGCTCAAAGGGAAGCGTCATCTGACAACGAAGATCAACAATCAAACAATCAACCAATCCCACCTTCTGACATCAAGAACACCCTGGTCAAATGGAATGCAGTTCAGGAGTTTACCAATGCCCACTATCCGGATTCAGCTGAAGCAAACAGGATCAACGATCTTTACTCCGATACTCTTGTCCGTTATTTCTGGCAGATGTTGAAGGAAAGAGAAGAACAAACGATTTTGGAAAGGTTTTTTATGAAACCTTCAGCCAAAAAGCAGAAAATGGATGCAGATGTGCAAGATTCAATAGACTCTACTTAGTCTGTGTTAAAATTAAAAAATTATATTTTTAGATGTATGTATGTATCTAAATAAAAATAATAACAAAAAATTTAACTTTTTTATGTGATCTTAGCATATTTTATACTACAGAACGAATTATTTTTTTAACATGTATTTATATAGGAAAACGCGTTTCACATAACGAACCTTTCGCATTACGAACTTTCTCCTAGAACGAATTAAGTTCGTTGTGTGAGGTACCACTGTATTTACTGCTGTATATATATATGTGTGTGTGTGTGTTGCTATAATTAGAAAATTAGTGTAAAAAACTACAAATCCTTGAAATGTAACAGTATCTTTCGGATAATTTATAATATTTCTGTAAAATGACCACTTAAAATTTTATATATTGACACAGAAAATTGCATAAATGACGACTCACAAAATTAAGAGTTTTTGATAGTTTTACTAATTTATTTATAAAAATAATTATTTTGATGCATCAAGAAGATTTTATTAAATAAGGATACTGAACACTAAAAAAAAAAATAGCTACTATATTTTCATGAAGAAACTTCTAAAATCCCACTATGTCAATTATAAAAGTATTAATACATAAGTGCACCCAAATATTTAAGACGCGTATCTGAATTAAAATTTTAGAAACAAAGTAAATGAAAAGAAAAAGCTGAAATTTTCATAAATATCTCAAGGTACACAATTTCTTTCATTCTTGATTTTATTTAATTCATAAAAATCTTCAGAAATCACTTGAAATTTACATCAATCAAAAAACTGGAGCACAAAAATTGAAATTTCCCCATAAATTTATGACAATCATTTATTAAAACTCTTAACTAGAAAAGAGAAAAAAAGCAATTCTAATTGAAAAGGATGTTGTGTTAATATTTAACTGCTTTTCGGGCTCTGGGGAAAATATTTCTTTACACGCCAAGTGCTAAATATTCCGAGTCATGAACTTCTAAAACAAGTGGGCGGACAAAGAAAAGAACCCGTGAAACAATATCACGCTTTTGAAGAGGCCCGAATCCTTCCTCGATGCGGAGCGAAAAGGTAAAAATATAAAGAGATAGTATCACAGTAATTCAAAAGCAGTCAAACATCGCGAGATGAGAGAAAAAATAAAATATTAATGTATTCAAAAAGTTTTCTTTCTTCTCTTTCGGCGTCAACATTGTATCTGTCACTCCAAACTGCCAACTCAAGTTAATAATTTTCTTTATTATTTTTTTTTCCTACTCCAGATGAGAATCTCCACGAGATAAAACTGCTATTATGGATTTCCCACTATTAAAGCTGGCTTTAACGGCTCACTTTCTAATTGGTGTAGACTGCGCTACAAGAGGAATGTGGCAAAAATTGTATAACATCTGAAGACAATTACAGTTACATTTTTCCAGTGCTTAAAAATAACGCCTCGTGCCGGTGTTTTATGTTGATAGAGATAGATATGAGAAGGAATTTTTTGTAATCTACCGCAATAAAAGTTTTGCTAAAGTGGCCTATAGGAAACCTTCACTTACTTAGAGCATTATGGTATAAACCCGATTCCTTAAGAAATAAACCAATCTGGTTAAATAAATCTGAAATGGAAATATGGAGGCAGAACCAAGAAACAAAACTACAGATCAAGAATAACAGTATCATTTTTCTAGTGCTTAAAAATAACGCCTCATACTGGTGTTTTATGTTGATAGAGATATATATGAGAAGGAATTTTATTTTTTATTATCTACCACAATAAAAGTTTTGTTCAAGAGTGACCAATAAAAAAATCTTCATTTACTTCGAGCATTATGGTAAGAGCCAACTTCTTTAAGAAATAAACCAATCTGGTTAAATAAATCTGAACTAGAAATATAGAGGCAGTTGGTTGGTTGGGTTTTCTGGCGCAAGGTCCAAAAAGGACAAGCTACGCCAAAATTTTGTTTGCATGCAATAAAAAAAAAACCCAAGCAACATTAAAATTAGATTAAAATACAAAAAAACAGTACAAAAATAATCAGTTTAAAATCCAATATAAATAAATATATATAGGGAGAGAGGCAGAACCAAGAAAAAACAAAACTACAAATGAAGATATATAATGTATTATTTTTCTGGTGTTTAAAAATAACGCCTCGTACCGGTGTTTAATATTGATAGAGATATACATCAGAAGGATTTTTATTTTTTATTATCTATCACAATAAAAGTTTTGTTCAAGAGTGGCCAATAACAAAACTTCATTTACTTTGAGCATTATGGTATAAACCCGATTCCTTAAGAAATAAACCAATCTAATTAAATAAAAATGGAAATATAGAGGTAGAACCAAGAAGAATATGGCAAAAGCTAAAACTACAAATCAAGATATATAAAGTATCATTTTTTCTGGTGCGTCAAAATAAACGCCTCATGCGTCGTACTGAGAGAAACAGATATGGGTGAAAATCTCTTTTTTTTTCTTAATTACCCATAAAATATTTTGCTTAAGAGTGACCAATAAAAATATTTACATGCTTTGATCATTATGATAATTATTATTGCTTAAGAAATAAACCATTCTGGTTGAGTAAATCTGAAACTGAAATATAGAGGAATGTGTCAAAGATAGAACCAAAAAGAACATGACGAAAGCAAAACTACAGATCAAGATAATTATTGTATCATTTTTCTGTGGAGAAACATTGCCTCGAGCCAGTGTTTCACATTGGTAGAGACAAATATGAACGTAAAATCTTTTTTTTTTTTTTTCATAAATTCTATCGCATATAAGCTTTTATTTAAAAGTGACCACTAAAAAAAATCTTTATTTGCTTTTAGTATTATGTTAAAAATGATTGCTTTAAAAGTAAATCTGTCCGGTTACGTAAGTATAAAATTGTCTTAAAACGTTAAATGTAACTATACAAATCTAAAATTATCACTATAAACTAAAGTAAAGCGATTAATTAATAATTATTAGTAATTATATACTTACTAATATTAGTTAGAATTATCAATAGAAAATAAAAACAAAGTGAATTTTGCAAATTTAACATTGTTAAAGATAACGAAAATAATTAAATCACAATGTAGTTTATATACCTAAAATTGCTCAAATTTAGCAATGAAAAATTAAAATAATGTTAAAAAGTACGCAAACTTAAACTATTTACTTGTTAATAAAAATTCTCTCTGGTTGCTATTATTTTTTTATGTAAATGCAATAGACATTGAAAATTGTGTTTTTAATTTACACCACTCAGAAAATGACGTTTTAAAATGTTATGCACAAAATCTTAACTTACTTTGAGCAGTATTAAATTAAACGCAATTAGTTTAAAATATTAAAGAAAGAAGTTCTCTAAATTTAAAAGTAAGAATATTCAAGATGAGTAATATCTGCTCCATATATTTTTTATTGCAAATAATCATGCTTTCATCGTGTGTATGTATGTGTGAGTGTTAAATTTATTCAAATAAAATTATATTTTTTCTAAATGCAGTTAGCTAAGGCTCCATCACTATAATGGTCAATACAATGTTAGAGTCATTAAAAATGTCTAGTTTCAAAATTCAGTCACAATTTTTTAATAATAATTATTACTTATGCTTGCATCGCTTTTAAATAACATACTTTAAGAAACACGCCATATACATTTGTTTACACTGCCCTTTACACAAGTTATTGTTGTTATACTTTCCTAAATAAGTCTTAACTAATAATTTAACAGTTATCAATACTTTAACTTTTGAAATTTTTTATTTTTTAAGTTACTATTTAATTATTATTTTAAGAGTTACTATTACTTATTATTATAATTAAATCTTTTAATATTTTTATATGAATTTTTCACACAATTTGATTGTTTTTCATTTAAAAGAGTAATAATTTTTGAGAATTTAGCGAAGTATTTAGCTCGACTCAGAATTACATTTATTAGGGTATAAAAATGTGGAATTTAAATTCTAAGGTTCTTTTCCTTAAAAATTTTCAAATAAATTTTTAAATCTTAGCTCTTTTAAAGTAGTTATCAACTAAACTTATGTTTTGTAAAAGTTCAAAAGGTTATCGGAATTAATATCAGATTTCGTAGACTATTAATCTAATCTGGCAGAAAAGAAGTCCTTTTAACAGTAATCATTTATCAAGTGACACTCCGATGACGAAAGTTTAGTCAAAAATAAAGACATGAGAAGTCAATGAACGATTTAAGAATGGAACTACATCAATTACAAAAAAGGTCAAATTTTTGCTTGATTTTCAATGTATTTCCTCTAATTGGATAAGATTTACAAATTTGAAAATTAAATCCCTTCAATTTTGTGACATTGTAAAGCAATAAATATTCGGTCTACATCCGATGCATTTTTCAAAATTATGCATTGTTGAGAAAACTAGTTACAAAAGCACAATAAAGAATTTATTTGTAAACTTTTGATTGCTAAAATAAATCAAAATGTTTCATAATAAACTCTAAAATTATAATTATTTTAAGTACATTCTTTAAATATTTATGTTTAATTATTTCATAATTATATTGAATATAAGTATTTAAATACAAATAGAATATTTTTACATATAAATTTAAATATTGTTATAAAAATTATTTTTTAACTTAAATAACAGCTAAATAATTAAAATAAATTAAAATTCTGAGTATTAAATATTCATTTTTAAATTTCTTTTCGTTTCTGCAAAGTTGTATAACACATATTTTAAGAAGTAATTTACTAAACAAATTTAAAATATACACGTATTTGTGTGTATGCATATTTGAAAATTTGTGAGGTAAAATAGTTCTTTTCTTTCAGTTATAAATATTAATAATTACTTTTTCTTATTCATCGATTATTTTTCCAACAGTAGAAATAAATCCAAAATATGAAATGAAACCGTTATTATTTGAATGTTATAAACGTTAATAATTACATTTTCTTATTCATTGATTATTTTTCCATCCATTACATTTTCATATTCATCAAAATTTTCATAAACAGTTGATTCAAAATATACATTTGAAAGGAAACCGTTATTATTGGTCTTTCATAAGTAAAACAATTTAATTGGTAGTAAAAACACACACACGCAACCATTTCAGTATCAGTTTATAAAAATTGCAAGTCTACTTTCTTCTTAAATTTTTATCAAACTATTATTAATTAATTAATTTTTAGATGTTAACTGCTTAAATAGTTCATACTCCTTTGAAAGCTACAAAAAGAATTCAATTTTAAAAAATTTATTCTCTCAAATATACAAATAGGTCGGCCAAAAAATGTACCAAAAATGAATGAAAATGGACCAAAAATGAATGCAAAAAACTGAATACCTTAGTATTTATTAACTTTAATGTTTTAATCAATTACAAAAAATGCCATATCTGAAAAATAATTTCATTTAATAATTCGTTGAAGCATGTATGTGTTTAGTGGTACCATGTGATGTTTAGTGGTCATGAAAAAGAATTACTATCCCTTCATTTGCAAAAAGTTTAATAAATAAAAATAAAATACAGAGGTACTCAAAACTATTTTGTGAAATATTTAAAGTAATGAGTTAAACTAAAATCAGAGAAAGTTTTCCTGAGTATTCCATCATTCATATTAAGGATTTCTTAAAACATTTTTAAAAGAACATTTCTCATCATATGTGTTATATTTGTGCTGTAATTGCATATAATTTCCAAGTTGTTTCAGAGATAATTTAACACATATTAAGACATTGATATTAATGATTTCTTCAAAAATTTTGAAAGAATATTTTATTTTATACGTGTGATTCACCTTTATTCCAAGACAATGCAGCAAAAGTTTTCCCATGTACAAAATTTGATGTTAATAATTCTTATAACATTTTTTAAATTAACATATCACATCATACGTGTGATATTCGCATTGTAATTAACCCACATTTCCAATTTTTTTTATTAATATTTAAATTCTCCAAGACGCACAATATTTACACAAATATTTCATTCACTTGTTTATTTTTGTTCGGAAAAAACGCTCTTTATTTCCCATTAATATATTAAAGAATAATTTTTTAAATATAAATTTTTTGATAATCAACTATAAATATTTGAATATTAAAATTAATACTCATTTTCACTGTAATTATGGAAATTATTTCCAGTGCAGCCAATCAAAAGATTGAAAGCATCACAGATAAAAAAAAATGCATTTGAAAACTAACGTAGTTTTGGCTTCGTCAACAAATGCAAATGTTCAAGGTTATTGATAAAATGGTAATCAGCTTAAGTCGAAATTCAGATCCAAAAGGAAAGTTAAAATTTTATAATATAAGCGATTCAACTATATTTCATTGTTTTTCTTAAATTCTTGAGGTTTATTATTCGTAAGCAAAAAGTCAAAGCATAAAAATTATTTTCAGTTATAAGTTATTAAGAAGTATTCTCAAATGTTTTTTAAATTAAATAAATCTTGTACTTTACTCTTCATAAGAATTTCTTAAATGGTATGTGAAGCGACGTCCTGTGGTTCGGTGTGAAACATCTATTTTCTTTATTAATAAAAAATTTTACACTTTTGCTTTCAAACAATAATTTATCCTTATATCTTTATTCATAAAACAAAATAATATCCTTAATTTGTTTCATTTAATTGTATTTTTCTTAAACTAATCAAACACTTTTATCCGGACACTGTATTCAAAATTCTCCACAATTTTTAAAAATAAATAAATTTGAGTAAGGAATTCACATGATATGGTAATTTCAAAATGTGAAATATATGTTGATATAAACATGAACTTAAAATACGTTTAACTACACATTTTTCTCAAATGATATTTTTAAAATTCAAAGCATATGTTCACATAAATTCAAACTTAAAATATTTTTAACAATAAATTTCAATCTGAATTTATTATTTTTAAATTTTGAAATATATGTTGATGTAAATACAAATTTAATACATTTTTCGTTATAAAAATTTTAGTCTTAATTATATATATATAATATGGCTGCTATTTTAAAGTTAAACATTCAGCTTCAAGTTTCAACCTTAAATAATTATTACTAAAAATTAAATGTCATTATACTAAAATGTTTCATTACATTTATGTTTGCTCTTATTATATCCTCTTATTATTTTAAAATAATATATTTAAAAAATGAGTGATTGTTCCCTTTTTTCAGTATTATATCTGAATCCCCCTAAGATATTATTCTCATAACACATCCATCTCACTTTATTACTTTTGTAATGTCACATATCATTGTTAAATTATATATCATTGACAAAATCTATATTATTACTTAAATGACTTGAAGTATGTATTCACAACTACTAATCTGCCTTTTGAGCATGCGTGAAACACCTCAGCCTTAGACGTAGAAGACATCCTTTTGATAAACATTATATAGATTTGGGTTTCTTATTTTATTTATTTATTTATTAGTGGTTTTCCAATAGCTAGTAAGGCCTATTCAAATCCTAAATTATCATTTTTTTAAATTTTATTTTATTGTAACTATAAATATAGAGTGTGAATAGAAACAGATAATCAAACTTAAATTAATCAGATATTTTAGCCAATTTGTTTTCAATAATATCTTGAATATTTATATATTTTGAATATTTTATAATATTTCTTGTGGCCGCCAAAATTTGCTTGCCATCGATTGGCAATAAGAACCAGCAGGGAATCGAGTTAAAAAGTGAGCAGCTGTAAATTATGTTTCCTGTTGTCGTTATCGAAATGTTTTGTCTTCGATGTTATTATTCTTATAGATAATGAAATATTAAGTTCATAAATTGAATACGAATTGTTGTATTTTGTCTTTATCTATAACTTTGAAATTGTTTTAGTGTTCTGTTATTGTGGATATCATAATAAATAGTTTTCGGAACTAACAGATGTTATTTATTCAAAGAAGTAAAATACTAAATTATAAGATCACAAATGAAGATCTATTTTAAAACTTTTAATTAAAAAATTGGGTATGAAAATATAAAAAAGAGTTTAATTAAAGATATTTTGCATTTATCCTTCTATCCAAAGTTTAATTAAATTTAGTTAAATTATAAAGAAATTGAATATGAGAAAACCTGTATTAACGATTTTTATTTATCCTTCTATCCAAACATTTTTCTATCAATTTAGTTAAATTATAAAGGTATTTTTTATTTGTGTTCTTCTCTTTTTTTAAAAAATTAATAAATTTTAATATAGTTAGAGTTGAACATATTACACGCACACAATAAAGATATTATTAAAGATATTTTTTATTTATCCTTCTATCCAAAGTTGAATTAAATTTAGTTAAATTTTAAAGAAATTGAATATGAGAAAAGCTGAATTAATGATATTTTTTTATTTATCCTTCTATCCAACCATTTTTCTATCAATAAATTATAAAGGTATTCTTTTATTTATGCTCTTCACTAT
Organism: Latrodectus geometricus; assembly: GCA_026290005.1. Classification (NCBI taxonomy): domain Eukaryota; kingdom Metazoa; phylum Arthropoda; class Arachnida; order Araneae; family Theridiidae; genus Latrodectus; species Latrodectus geometricus. The sequence continues at coordinate 160,496 of JAPDSC010010269.1, read as the reverse complement.
TTCAAAAAATTAATAAATTTTAATATAGTTAGAGTTGAACATATTACGCACACACATGCATAACCAATAAAAATTTGACAGCATACAGCACCTTTGCGAAAAGAATCGTTTTTACGAGACAAAACGAGTTAAATAAGAGATGCCAGTCATGCCAGCACATTCCCTTTAAACTATTCGAAAAATGTGAGTGTGATCAGTTCATTCGTTGAATACCGGGAGTAATGTACATTTGAAATCCCTTCCCCAGACGCAATAACCCCGCAAGCTGCAGAAGTAATGACTTCTCAGATGTCTGCCCATGTCGAAGGGTGACTAACGCACGCACCACAGGCATCCTTTGATCACCAGCCTGCATGCAAATTAGCTCATCAGCCTGACTCTCAGTCCAGTGTGTCGCAGAGAAGCCTCTTCTTTTTCGCCAGGAGATGCCCTTGGACGCCTTTAATTTAGAGATCTGCGAACATCAATTAAGTCTCCAACAGTGTCCCGATTCTTAGAGATAAAAGGCAGTTTTCAGTTTCATCAGCGCAGATTGATGTCCTCCATTCGGCGATAAGTTTGAGACGACTGTCACAAAAATTGTTTTTCCTTCATTTTTTTTTATTCCTCTCTGCCTCCTCCCCCTCCACCTCTCGTCGCTTGTCTTTGCGTCCAAGAACTCCGAAAAACGTTATCTGTAATGTTTGATGCTTGAGAAACAGAAATGTCCTTTTTTTTTTAATTTTTTGAAATACCTTCAGGGAATGTAGTCCTTTTTCGAGAAAAATCAAGTATTTTAATACAGAATCTGAGATTAACAAAAAGAAAAGAGATTTCGCTGAACAAGCCAGTGAATAAAGAGCTTCGATGGAATTAGTGAAGTGAGTCTTCATGGTGGCATTCATCATTGGAGATTAAATCTAGAAATAATGAAAATGTCTTAAATCATTCTTAGTTTTTTCGAAAATTTCTATTCTTTTAGCTTCGTCAGAGAGAGAGTATTTGTATTCCTTTTATGTTCAAGTCCCAAAATATCTGATACATTTACTTGTAACAATTACAATTGTAACAATTAAAAGATACTTTTCATAATTTTATAACTCATCGAAATATTTTGCTTTTTTAAAATTCTTATAACTAGTTTTCTACAAACATTTTGCATCATGTATGATTAAAAATAATGCATTCGAAATGAAATAAAGAAATTTTTAAAAATCATTTGGAATTCTTTTAAGAGATTTTAATCACTGATTTTACTTCCGTTTTTATGAAGTTTTACGTGAATTATGAATTTTTTATTCAAAAAACATGTAAAGATGTCCATCACTGATTTTACTTCAGTTTTAATAAAGTTTTACGTGAAGAATCATATATTATGAACTTTTAATTCATATTACAAGTTTTCATTAAATTACTTTGAAGTATATACTCCTTGAAGTAGAACCCACAATCCTTATAAGTTTTATTTAATGATTCCCACTGATAAAAAAAAATTTCTTAACTATTTTCTGTTTTGTAAGATTTTGTTTAATGAAAATTCTAATTATTATATTGATTCATATTTTCACAAATCCTTAGTAAACATTCCAGCCCTGAAAACTTCCTTTTATTCTGTAAATCTTAACCTCCAAATCTTGGAATTTATTATGAGATTCGTAGGAAAAAATTTATTTATTATTTAAATTTGTGACAATCTGCTTTCACTACAGAAACTTTCTTCTTACAATTTATTGTATGCTTTTTTTATAACATAAATGGTTGAAATTATTAATCGTAATTAAATATTCAATGAATTTGCATATTTCACAGGGGAGAATTCTTTACAAAGAGCTCCGCTCTCTTTCTTATAATGTATAATATACGTTTTTTGTGCTTTAATCATTGTATATATATTCTAAGACTATAATAATTGTTGTATCGGATAGGTGGCAAGATATAAATATCAAATTTGGAAAAATGGTACTAAATATGGGAATACACAAACTATTACCTTTCTCAAGAGTTTAAAATGTTTGTTCATTAATTCGAATGGTGTATATGTGAATAACACAACCAATATTATATAAATGAAGATAAATAAATGAAACAAACTCTGCATTAATTAATTTTAAGTCGAAAATTGGGTTGCTAACATCATTTTTATCAAAGAAAATTACCAATATGTGCCAGAATTCAACTGCGGATGCACCTTACTTAATGATTCCATATAATTTATTTTCATGGTGTTGGTATCTCGTGATTTTCAGATAGGTGTGGAATTGATGTGTCCTAGAGGAACGCACTGAGTTACATGCAAGATTTTAGAAGCCTCTCCGTACCAGGGGTAGAGATTTCAAACATGCTGTCCACTAAACTTTATGAATGTCTATTGAGTTTCTCGAATATCAGCTGAACTTCGTGAAATGGTGCAGCCACATCATATATCCCAAATCAGAAATTGGTTAGTATGCATGGTGAAAATATACCACAGGAATAGTATGTATCTGTCTCACCACATGCTGCAGAATTGGGTAACCCTATTGGTTAGGACATCGTTCTCATAATTGAAAATTCGAATCTCGCCTTAACAGAAGATCCATCCCGTTCACTAAAAGTAGCTGGGATACGTTAAATAGGTAGTGGTAGTAATGTCTTCTAAGTGAAATCATAGCTCTAGAGGTGTCTTAACATTGCCTATTTGTATTCACCATCATCATACGAGCATACCATTTCATAACATATCACCATTGATGAGATGATACTTAAAGATATTAAGCACTCATTCCAGGAATCCCTTGTTTGCATAGTTGTTGGTAATATATGGTTATATTTATTCTGCTTTAAGGTGCGTGGCTGTTCTTTAGATTCAACATCTGATGTAATTCGATGTATCATTAAGATATAAATTCAATATATTATTTGATATGATTATCAAGGCAATTTAATTTTTGGCATTACTATCCCATTTTTCAATGGTATCAACCAGTGAAAAAACTTACAACAGATTGCTTCATAATGATAAAATAATTAATCCATACTTAATTGTAAAACTTTTCTACAGATACTTTTTGCAATGTAAAACATTTGTGCAGATACTGTTGAATATACAATCATTTTTCAAGTCGAAATTCTCCTTTTCCCAAAAAGGATGTTTAACTATCTCCTAAAATATTAGGTATATATATATTTGCTTTAAGTATTACTAAATTAGTAGTTTCAAGTTTACTGGGAGTGAGAAACATTTATAATCAGTCTTTAAATGATATAAAATTATAAGTATTTAATATAAAGGGACAACACGCACTGTTCCTTGACTTTAAATTATATTTTAAACACGTTTCCATCTTTGATTTGAAAAATGATATTTGTGAATTTTAAAATTGTAAAAGTGTTCCATGTTAAAGTGATAATCAAAAGAAATTAATGAATTGAAATACATGAAAATTTGTCCCTATAAGTTCTGTTTGATTTTAATAAATAAATAATTTTTAATAAATAAATAATTTAATAAATTAAAATTAATAAATATTAATTTTAACTCTTTCATTCATTTACAATCATCTAAAATCGTCTTCAACATACTAAAAACTATCAAAAATTCTCTTACACATAATTACTTAATGCCGTGGCAACGTGGTAGGAGATTTCTTAAAATAAAAACCGTTTTTAGTAATCGGTATGGTTTCTCTGGACTGTCAGCAACATTAAACACCTTCGAGACTTGAGTCAATGAGGTTATCAATGAGGGGCTGGAGAGTGTTCTGTCCCATTCTTCCAGAAGGGCTCTTTCCAGTTCTTGGAGGGATTGAGAGGCTGGCAAAAGTCGAGAAACTCGTCTGCCTAAAATTTCTCAAATATGTTCTATTGTTTTCATGCCCGGAGAAGGTTCCATTACATCCGTATGATTCCTTCCTACAAAAAGAAATCATTTGCCTAGTTGGGTTGAAATTGTCGCCTATTCAAATGAAACCGCAATTACGACATCTTTAGGAATTATAATAATTTTAAGGACTCCATACCTATATCAGTGACAGATCAGAGCTCCTTTTCGAATGGTAGGGACATCAGTGAGCCCATCAATGGAGATGCCAGAATCGCTCCCCCATTGACAAAATCGACATTTCCGTGCATGAATGCTGTATTGTTTCTGGTGCCACGTTCCTTGTACTTTGCTGTTAACCTAACACACACCATTAATTGGTCGGTGATCATACAGACCTTCACTCTATGATGGTTTCGGACAGTTTGAGAAGAAACTAGTGTAACAATACCCGAGAGGAGGTGTTGAAGAAAAGTAGCATTCATATTTCAAAGTATCCGAGCCATTAGAACTAACTAACTGTTTTTATTTGGGAATTGCTGCACGTTTACGAACTTACTCCGATCTTTGTTTTTCACTTCTAGTCTCCAAAAAACTTTTCCTGATCCTGGTTCTTCTTGAATTGATAAAAATCACATTTTATGGAACTCTAAGGGCTTCTTCTATTTCGGACAGTGTTTACCCTACTTCTAACCAACCAATAACTCTCCAAACTTCTGATTCGTTTAAATGATTCCTTTAAGACACCACGCTCATAGAAACAAAGCCCTTGCTGAATGTCGATCATTCTTTTCATCTTTGTCTTATACAAAGTTGAAAGCTAAATCTCATTCATCTTTATTAAAGCATCGTTTTCGACATCAAACTTAAATTTTTCCTACTGCGAAGTTAGATTGAGAAAAATATCCATTTGTCACTTTTTCCTTCCATTTTACGAAAAAAACATTATACCGTTATTTTATATAAAAGACTTACAATATTTAGTTATTTTAGTTATGTATATTAAATTGAATACAAGGATTTTACTTCCCATGTAATTAAAGAACAGTTTAAAATAAAAATATATTTTATTCTATCCAAAACACAAACTCTGAATACCATTTAAAAACTTTAAGGATTTGGAATAAAAATTTTAACTGGTGAAGCAAGTGTATTATTAAAATACTAAAGTATTACTAAAAATTTAATATAAATAATTAGTAAAAACCACTTTAAGGTGCTTTCTGTTATGAAGAAGAAGTTTAAATATCTGTAAAATAAATTAATGAACATGTGATATGCAATTGTGAGTATATAAAGCTTTTATGGCTTTAATTTTTTATGAAAAATGAAAAAATATTTCTCCAGCATGCACCCTTCTGTTTTCTTTAAATATCTGTCAAGAAACCATTTTTTAAACAAAGTGATCAGATTATATATAATATTTTATACTAAATTTCTCTATAAATTCTAAAATTCTATTATGGCAGAACATGTATTCAATAAGTAAATACTGGGGGCATAGAACTTCCCGAGTAGAAATTATAAATTTTGTAGTACTTTAGTCATTATGCACATTAAAAAAGGTTATAGCTTTTAACGAATTATGAGTTATAATCTATTATATTTCTTAAACAACAATCCTCGTGTTACTCATATTTTCTGTGTTGCTATTATTCTTTCATTCAAAACAAATGAAACACATGTCAATAAATTCTGTAAAACTACTTTAAATGTGATGATGTTATTCATTTCAAATTAATAGCTTCTTATTTCCACCAGAATAAATAACTTAGATAAAATGCGAATATACATTTTTATTAAATTAATGGATTGTATTTATAAAAAAATTTGAATTTTAAAAATGGCAATTCATGTATTTTATGTTATATATAAAATAATTGAAGTTTCATATTTCTCTCATATTTTAGTAAATATTGATACAGTTATAAATTTAAAACAAGTACACTTTTTTTTCATTTGTTTTGTGAGGTTTAACACTTTCTCAAACCTTGATAAAAGGTAATTATAATTCAACAAAAATATTGTGTATTCGTGAGTTGTGGCGCCCTCTAACGATGTTTCTATTAGCTAAAAAATAATTTTCTACGAAAATGAAAATATTCGTAAACATTAATAAATAAAAATAATAATAAATATTAAGAAAATACTATAAAAAAATAAACCTTTATATTTTAAAAATGTTTTCCTGGAAAAATGGAATTCATTTGATTTCCTTTAATTTTAGTTGAAAAGAAAGAATTAAAAGAAATATTTATTTTGAAAATCGTACCAATACCTACTTCTTCCCTTAAAAATAAATAGTTTTACATACAATGCTGAACAAAAAGAATTTTTGGTTTATTAAAATATTTTATATAAGAATTTTTGGTTTATTTAATATTTTACGGCGTAAAAATAAGTGTGTTCTTTTACATTTTCAGATCATTCAATGACTAGAACGAAAATTATGAACACAAATATGTATTAGAGGCATTAAGAAAATTTTCATGCTAAACCTCAAGTCATCATGATTCATTTTATTCAAATTTCGCTAACCTTCTACAGTTAAGTGTTCTAAGTTAAAGTAAAAGTAATGGTAAATTCTAAAATACTTTGGTGTCCCTTAAAAAATGTGCTTTTTTACAGTGGAAACTTTATGGCTGTAAATGTGCTTTTTTACAGTCATCTGCTATTTATTCTAATTTAATATCCAATTCTAATTTAGTGGTTTTGCAATAATTTTTTTTAAAACAGTATGATCGGAAGGTGATTAAATTTTGCTAAATCTTTTATAAAGTCACCCAGAAGACGATCATATCCTTCTGGAAAATAAAATGCGTTCCGTTTTTCAGTAAAGCAAATTTTCCAATTAGTTCGAATATCAAGATTACACGTGACTTCTTCAATTTCTGTCCGTACCAAAAACTATCCCACACCCTAATCTCTCTCGAGAATGATTAACAAATTAACAAGCAAAGTAATCTCAAATCAAATTAACAGTTAAAACCGATTTAGTTTATTTCATTTCCTTCAGGCTCAATATAGAAATGAGAATTTCCCAAATAAATCACTTTCTTACACATTGAATGTACTTAGGATTTAACATTTTAAAAGTTTTCCTTTTATTTATTTTTCATTCCAGGATAAACTTTTGAAATTTCTTTGTCTTTCAGCATTCTTAGAATTTTCTCTGTACAATTATTTTATTTTTAAGTAGTATGCATTAATATTTATTAATCAATTAAATACTGAAAATTGCTTTCGTCCTTCATACTTTAAATAATTTTTATAATATCTAATTAAAATAAGCAATTCGAAACATAAATAATTCATTTAGAAAAAAAAAAGTTTCTTTTTTTCCATACTTCATTATGCATATACATGCTCAGTAACCGAAGTTCCTATGTGTTATTGACCAATTTCCATTCTTTTCCGATTCTACTTCATTTGAAGAATTTTCGATTAGTTATTTCTTTTTTACCAGTTCAATAAAGTCTTATAAAATGTTATTGGGAAAAAAACCTAGTTATTACAATTTTTCTTGAAGATAAACTAAATCAAATTATTTTAAAACTCAATCATGGAAATAAACTCAAAAAATCAGATAGTCTTCAATCATTTCAATTAACTCTATCACTTTGAAAATTATAAAAAATCAAATTTTTTATCACTGTTTTTTAAATATTTCATAATTTTCTAACAGATTCTGTGCTTTTAATTAAATCATTAAATCATATGTATGAGACGACACATGTCCTACTGTTTTTGAAGAATATAAACTCTGATAATTCTAAAATAATGCTTTAGTATGTGTTGAAAAGGATAAATAATTTTTCTTTGAAGAAAGCTAAAAATGTGAGATTTTCAGGCTGTTTAAACAAGAGTCTTGCTTTAAATTAAAAACAAGTATCAAGTTTCATTCTTTAGTTTTAATATAGTCTACAGATGGCAGCACTAAATATTCAAATGATATTTTTAAACTTCATAATAAATTTGATACTTATTCATGAGTTTTGAAAAGACTGGAATTTGAGATTTTTGTCATAGATTTGTACTTGATGTAAAAATATACGGTAAATTTAACAAATTATTCTTTAAAGATGCATTTAAAATTTTTTAATAAATTTAACAAGTAATAAACGTAAAATTAATTTAAACATTTTACTTACATCATGTTTGTGGATTACATCGTTCATAAATATAAGAATAATATGATGTGATTAATATAATGATATTATTTTGATGTGCTTTTTAAATATTTGTGAATTAAGAATAACCTATAAAATATTTGTAATATCCCTCGCCTATATTATTATTAATAATAAAGTTTCGATTACAAACAGAAAATTAATTGTCTAATAATTTTTATTTTTATATTTTTTATGATTTTTTCTTTATTACTAAAAAATAATTCTGAAATAATTTGTTAATCTGGTTTCAAGGGTATGAAAGCTTAGTTTTCATATATGCTATTTTAAAAATTGTTAGTTTGGAATTGATTTTATTTTATTTGATAATTCATTTCTAATTATTTCAGTGATTCATTTTATTTCTTTTTACATTTAACAACATTACTTGGAAGAGAGCAAATAATATATAAAAATTTTTGGAAAAATATTAATCAATAGAAATATTTCTATAAAGATTAACTCATCAAAAGCTGCTTATAAAGCAAAATTGTGAAAAAAAAAATAGATCAGTAGAACCGAAATTAACATTGCTGGATATTTTGACTATCACTCTTTTCTCAAAAATATCTTTGTCAGGCAAAATAATAAAGTGTTTTAAATTGTATTATGGCGTTTGCAAGTTTATAAAAGTTAACTTGAAGCGCAAAAAGTTAGCTTGTCTGCAAATTTATAAATTTGTAAAATAATACATTACTATATTCTCTTACAAAACATAAATTTTTACACCATATTTTCAATAGATGACTGTACAATAATATAAAACAGAAGAAACCAAAATTAAAATATCTTATTTTAAATGTGCCTATAATTGAAACTATTGATAAAAAACTTTTGAAATTTTTTGTAGCTTATAATAAATGCATTGGAAAATGCATTTGAGTGAAGAAAATAATTAATTTAAATTTTCACCACCTGGAGTCGTTTCTTTAATGAATTACACATTTAGCGCACATTTATGATGGTTTCTAAATAGTGCTACAATGAAACATATTCAACATGTTGGCCATCAGTATCAGCTACAATCTGGAGACGTAAAGATAGCATACTCCACAGTTGATCACAGTGTACTCTGGGAATTGTTACGAATTCGTGAAATACTGTCTTTAAGATGAAAAAAATTCGTAGATTATCATTACTTACTAGGTGTTTCAAACTCTCCCAAGGCTAAAAATCGTATGCATTGAGATCTGAGAATTTGGTAAGTGACAACTGATGACACGCTCTTCTATAAAAATTAATTTAAAGACGTCCGTAACGCAATGGCTAAGGAGTACAAATTTATTCCTTTGCTGACTGGTAATCCAAATACATATTACTGAACCACTAGTACTTAATTCCTCAAAGAAGGGCGATAATAAAAAATGCTGTAAAAATCTACACTACAATGTTAATTGTGGAGAGAACAACGAAACATGTGTGTAAGATGAACACTGTATTTTTTTGGTTCCCAAATTCAGCATTTAAGATTATTTTCCTGGTTATATGAGTAAAAATGTGCTTCACCTGTCCAC
>JAPDSC010010269.1:135813-151025 GCA_026290005.1 Latrodectus geometricus | reverse complement strand
AATTTGTGCATATGAGGAAAATAAATTTAAAAATATTTCCTTAAAAGAAAATCGCTTTTAATAGGAATTATGGTTTCCCTGGACAGCCGGAAACGTTGAACATTTGTGAGACATCCAGTAATTGATACTATAAATAAGAGGCTTGAGAATTCTGTCCCATTCCTCCTGAAGAGTTCTTTCCAGTTTTTGATGAGTTTGTGGGATGGTAGGCGTTAGATACTCGTCTGCCTAGAATATCCAAGAATGCTTTATTGGGCTCTTATTGAAAAACACGCTTTCTATTTCGTTCATATGATTCCTTCTTCCAAAACGAAATCATTTGCCAAGTTAGAACGATGTGGCCTGGAATTATGCTTATTAATATGAAGTCATCTCCAGCTTCTGCAGCGTAAGAGATCACAATAGGTGTTAGGATCTCATTCCTATTTTGGTGACTAATCAGTGCTTTTTTTCTAATGATATGGAGATCAATGCACCTATCGATGGTGATGCCAACGTAAACTATCAATCTCTCCCATCTCCGAATCTTGACATTTTGATGCACGAACGCAGCATTGCTTTTAATACAACTTTCCCACCAGATGAAAATACTACTGTTATAAGCATGAAGAGAAAAACGGGATTGGTCAGAGAATTTGCGCTATTCATTTCACCCCCATTTCACATGTTTTGTTGTCCACACTTTGCGGGAGCAATGGTGTCTAGCTTTTAACGTGACACACACCACTGGTCGACCAGCGGGAACTGTGATGCCAATAGTCGAATAAAATTGCTTTGAAGAAGAGTGGCATTCATATTTCGGTGCCTCCAAGGAATTAGAGTTAAATAATGGTCTTCAATGGGTGTTAATGCACGTCTACAACCTGATCTTCAGCCTGCATTTCCAATCTCCTAAAATGATTCCAGATCCAGAAAACACCCTTCGTGAAACTTCAGAGGCTTCTGATAATTTGGATTGTGATTGGCTTTCATCTAACCAACCAACAAATTTCTAAGCTTTTGATTCGGTTAAATGACTTTGTTAAGGCATTGCATTTATCGAAACAACTTACTATATGTTGATCATTATGTTCCACTTTTTACCAAATTATGTTGAAAGCCAAATCTCATTTGCTGTGACTAAAGTGTCGTCTTCGACTTTAAGCTCAAAATTTATATTTTGAGGAGTTTGAAAATCAGAAAAATTTGCATATGTAGCTTTCTTCTTCCATTTTATGCAAAAAAATTTGGTTATACCGTTATTTTATGTAAGACTTACAATGTCCTTTAATTATTTTGAGCAGTGTATATAGTATTATATAAGTGTATGATATTTTGGATAACTGAGCCAGACATATTCACTGCTTCTGCTGCGGGTTTGATACTGGTACTCCCGTGTACTTCGTTGGAAGCTTTTACTTTGCTACCAGAAACGTAACTTTTTCTATTCCTTCTTCGGATATAAGTTATCTTTCTCTTCGAGAATATTTTTTTTTTCAAATTTGGCTACCAATATTCGTAGATTTTTAATAACCTTTCCGAATACTCCTCAAAGTTTGAACTTTTCATAAAACAGCTACTGCGCGAATTTATCATTTTGGTAAAAAAATTTAATTTACTACAACATTCGATCTGCTAAATTTTATTGCAATTTTCAATCGCTATTGGATTGAAAATAAAATATCTGCAAAAGATTCTAAGTATCATAACCTCTGCTGCGTGGCACTATCAAAAATTTGCATTATCTTCTTCTTTTATTGCTTAATGTTTTTGTCTAAAAATCTTTGAATAATAGTTAAATACATGTTCAAACCTGAATAAGGCACAAGACGCGTGTATGTAATTGATTAAAACCACCCTGTGGTGGCGAATATCTGAACTAATTGTTCTGCACCCTCATACACATTCTTATTCTTTTATGTCTCACACATCATTTCATAATCATCTCAATTTTTTTTTTTTTTTTTTTTTTTTTTTTTTTTTTTGTAGAAATAGAAAACATTAAAATAGGGTCATAGAAAACTCTAAAATAGGATCATTTAACTTTGTATACTTTTAATAGTTTAAAGGGAATCGATAACGCTGACTAACGTTGGTTGGAAATTGCATTAAGCCATTGCTTTATGAACGTTTCATTGTAATTTTGTGTATTTTAAATTTTAGCAATTTTAAATCATTGGGGAAATTGTTTTAAAATTGTTTCATAGAAAAATGAATTATCAACAGCATGCGGAAGTACAAAAGCAATTCCTTGTGAGGTTAAAACTATATATTTCCTTTACAAAAAAGCATTGAAAAATTCCCCTTAAAATAAATCATTATTATCAAATATTTCAAACAATGATTTTATCGAAAATAAATATAAATGTCCTCACGATTTTAGAATTCTCTTCGCTTATTGATTAAGAGCAGAGAATATTTTGGGTTTATTGGTAAACATTATTAAAAAATTTAATACAAATTTTACTTTAATAGACTTTATGTATCTAATTTACAGTTTTTACTTAGTATGATTTAAGTTAAATTAACAAATAAGTTTATTAAAAAATATGCTACTCTGAATATTGTAATACGTACGAAAAATTGAGTGTACATAAATTATTTATAGTATATATTCTTCCTAAAATAAACATTAATCTTGGTGTCCTTATATATTTTATGCTTATTTTATTTATTCTGCTACATTTATTTTCTATATTTTATTCACATAAACTGTTCATATTATTTTTATTTTAACACATATACATAAAAAAAACCAAACATTGTCGTTCATGGTCTAAGAATTATATTTACTTAAGCATTATTGATAATGTTTGAGACTTACAAACTAAATATCTTTTTAGAAAAATGTGTGAAGAAAAATTCTACATTAAAACTCTTTATAAACATCATCATAAGCCCAATTAAGGATGACATTTAGAATATTCTAAATTTTTACTAATAGATAGATTTATTAAAAGTAATCCAAACAGAATGTTATGTCTGCAAAAAATCGTAGATAAAATAGATTAATTATATTTTCGCTGCGTGAAATCTTGTTAACTTTACATCTTTTATGTTTACAACTTGTTTATGTTTTATATTATTTATGTAACATTTGTATTCCATACTTAAAAATTTTCTTTAATAAATTTATTTATAAAAAAATTCCTTATCTTAATTATTATCGATCAGAAAATGTCTTGCATTGTACTTTTTTAAAGTAATTTTTGCTATTCAATTTTCTTTTAAATATCAGTTTTAGTGTATAACATTTCTATTTAGATGTAATATTTACTTAATATAGTTAATTGAATGCATCAAAATATTAAAAAATCTATACAATTAACGATATTTCTGAAGTAAATTACATCTCTAAAGAAAATATATACATTAAAACTGCATTTAACTTTCATTTTTCAGTTTTATATGTGACTCGTAAATAATATAAAAAATGTTTTTCAAAGCTTTGTTCCTACAATATATTTTCAGTTCATTTGAAATGATTTTCAGATATTACTTAAAACCTTTACGAGTGAGTAAACATTGACAAAACACAATTATTTCAATTTATTTTTCCTCATATAAACTTAAAAAAATCCCAGGTGTTCATAATGTTCAAAGGTTTTAGTTTATGAGTATTAACAAAGTATGTATAAGCAAACTGTTAGTAAGACTTTTAAAAATATAGATACTTTGAAAATTAATTTATTTAAATGAAATAAGTTCTAATATCTTGATAAGGAAAAGCAAAAATATTTAAGTTCTGCTTATGTAAATGAGCATGTTGATATAATATTGATTCTGATGTCTCTTCAATGTCAAGCTGCTTTGCACTTGTTGACGAAAGGAGAAAAATTGCATTTTTTAACACTTTCGGATTACGCAGGTACAGATGTACACGTGATCATATAAAGTATCCTCAAAAAGAAATAGCACCAATTTATACGCGTGCAAAGGCAGCTGTAGCCACAAGCAATAGAACCTCGGTTTCCGCAATGAAATTTGAGAAATGAGTCACTGCCATATCATTGCTTAACTATTTTATACGAGACTCACTGACATTGGTGGGTTTGTCATACAAATAATCCATATTTTAAAAGGTTAAATGCGCAAGGAAAATACCTGGAAGTGTTTGTTTCAACACTTGTTGGAAGCTTTTACTGAAACGTTATTTTTTAATGTGTTGATATTAAGTTTCATGTAATAAAAAATAATCTTGAGATGAATACGGTTACAGTTTTTAATTAATTATTTTCAAAATTTAAATATTTTTAATAATATTCATGAAAAATAATTAATAAATTGAAAAATTTAAAGATGTCTAGCTTAAAAAATCAATCACTCCACATTATGGTCACCTAATAAATCGAAACTGTTGTAAAATCTTGAAATGACACAGTATAATTCCCTTCACGGAAAAATTTTTAAAATTGTTGCCGTTTATATTTCAAAAATAATTGTAATTATTTGACACTATGTATTTGAGAGCTAAGTTTTAGCATTTGAGTGTTCTTTTAACATTTAGCAAATCATACATTCAGAGAAATTTTTCATGCACAGCAATGTGTTTATATAAATTTCGCATGAATTTTGCCAGAAATTAGAATCCTTAAAAAGGATTCCACAACTTTATTGAATAAAAAAATGATATGAAAATGTTGAAACCTGTAACTCAGACAGCAAAAATCTGATTGTGAACACCAATGCATCAAAAATCACACAAGTACTGCTAAACAAAATCATATCTTGCTTGAAATATTTTATAATTTATTTTTGTTCAGTTAAAAAATTGTTGCAATTTGCAATATAGGTGATATTTTTGCTGTTATAATTACTAAATTCATTAATTAGGTTCAGCTGGGTTGTTCGGAAAGTGTCCCACCTGAATCAGTTTTTTGCTAGAAAAAACCAACCATTTTATAAGTTTGGAATCACAATACTATCAGATAGATAAAAAAAAGGTATTGGACTATAATTCACCATACAAATTTAATAAAATATTTATTCACTATACGTTTTTCCCTTTCATACGAACGTTTTTCCCTTTCGAGAAACGAAGTTACTTTCCGAACAACCCAATAATATTTCTAAGAGATTTGCCTTAATATTATTATTTGCTAATATAGATTTTATCGGTTTAGTACCAGTACAATGACAGACTTAAAATAATTCCATTCAATTCACTCCGTCTCGTGGATTATATTTGATTGATAAATCTATATCTTTCTGCAGACAGTATGTTTGTCTTGTTTACGACTGCGTCAATACAATATGACCTACTGCTAAAATATATCTACCGCCTACTACAATATACCTACCGCCAAGAGTCACGCAGTGAACCCAGTGGTAATTTATTTTCCAAATATAAGCCATTGAAACAACGTTTGACTTTGATGTTCTTTATAAAACCGGAAAAATTCGCAAAGACCCTCGTAAAGTAAACATTATGATTGAACCAAATCAGTCTCCAAACTAGAAGATAGTAGCAGTAACTGGCTTGCGTCATAAGCATTTGATAATTAGAATAACGTTCGTTTAATCATATTTTAAAAACATCTGCGGGTTTTTCAAATAAAGTAGTTTAAAAATCCTGTGTGTCATCGTTTGCTGTGTGTGATGTAAGTAAAGAAAACTCAAAATAAAAATTTCTGCTTTAGTTTTTGTTTTCTTTAATTTCTTATTCTTACTTAAAGTAATTGAATAATAGGATGTTGCATTATTATTATACTTGAAATGATAACAATCCCTAGTTAGTTATTTTATTGTTATATATATGAACAAGTAAACAAATATGTATGAATAAATAAATGTTTTTGATAATTCTTTTTACCACAAATATCTTCAGATTAAAAATTTGTTATTAAAAAACTTCAGAATGCAATAAGTGGTGTGGAAAAGATCTGGTGATACACATACAAGATCGTAATTTAAAATTTATGTGTTCAATATATGAAATAATTCAGAATCCTTAAGCATAGAATAAAATTCTTCAGATAAAGTCTCATTTGAGGTTTTATATCAATTACAACTGTATTAATTACAACATTATATGCATTGCTTCTTATAATCAGTTAAAAATCCTAACAAATAATTTTAAATTAAAATAATTATGTAAATAATGTTTTAAAATTTTATAATAAAACTTTATACTATAAAATATATGATGAATATAATCATGTCCTAAGTTATATCACTTATTATAGGAAATGTCAAAAGATATATCAAATCTATTTAACAGTTTTGTGAGATATAAACTTTATTTTTGGAAAATTATTTACACAGAATGTTATGTGTTTCTATATTATCATATTTATGGAATATAAATATTATTATATTTACATAGCATAATGCATTTATAAAATGAAGTTACAATAAACTATTTATAAAAATGATATGTTATTCATAGAATACAATAGATTTTAACTGTTACTTATAGAATATAATGCAATCTAGATGTATTCATAAATGTTTATCTGTGGCAAATTTAATAGTTGTTAACTTTAGTCTAGAAATCTAGAGATTATTATAATGGATTCAAACTACGCGAGCAAATATTAAACAGGAATAATAGAAGCGACAAATGAAAAATATCAAAATCTAAAAGCTAATATTTTTATACTTGTCTCTCTTAGTCAAAATTTTTACCCTCAAAAGTAAAATTGATATATTTAGCAGCATAAAACCTTGTAACAAGAACAATTGTATAAGTATCGGAAATATTATTTACTTTACAATAAAGTATATTTTTTATTCAAGGTTTGAGAAACTTATATTAAAACAGTTCGTTATATATAAAATTTTATATTCTAATGGATTCTTATTGAACGCTTCAAGCATAATTAAACCCTTGCTAAAGTGAAGAGATTTTTAATGCTGAAAAACGTTATAAGGTTAATCAAAATATATTCCACTTTTCAAACATATTTTATTTAATATTTTGTAAACAGATATTAAAAATATATTAAATATGATGTTTTACAATATTTGTTTAAATGTTTTAAAAGCAGGTATAATGACACTGAAGTAATAGTTCATTAAAAGATTGTTTTTAAGAGCTTTTTCGTTTGTCATTAATTTAAAATTGATTTATTAAATGTATTTCACCTTATTTATTTTTTTAATTGTATATGATTTGATGTGGCAGGGTTATAAAATCTGATTTTTATGCTGTTGTCGAATCACACACTATAAAATTTTCCCCTGATTTTGTTTTTAATTAGTGTCCAATGAAATCCTAATGAATTTATTGAATGAACCTATTGTTGTTGTTGTTGTCATGTGCCAGCCAGGCTGGCAATATGGGGTGCGCCGCTCCACTTTTCCAACTGAACCATATTTGGTGTGGAGTCCAACTTCCTCAGTACACACATGCCATAGGTACCCGTTTATAGGGTAGGCAACCATTCACACACAAAGAAAGGACAAAGACAAGAAAGAGAGAGAGAGAGAAAGTACATCCATGCCCGAGCCAGGATTCGAACCCAGGTCCCACCCATCTGTAGTCAGGTACGCTAACCACTAGACAGGTTGAGTGGCAATGAACCTATTATTAGATCTATTTAAATAATATAGATAGATTAACTAATCTATATCATATAAATAGATCTAATCTATAGATAATATAGATTAGATCTATTTATATGATATAGATAATATAGATTAGATCTTTGATTTAACAAATGCTCCCTACTATCATTTTTTTAAAAAAAAGACTATTTTGCACTTTAAAAAATAAAATATGTTACTGAAAGCTAAAATAAATAGACTTTTACCACTGATACCGATTTTTTTTCATTTATTACATCAAAGTAACAATAAAAATGCCACTTATCCAATGAAATCACCAAAAGAGAAAGATAATTTCTTATAATTACAAAAGAGAAATAAGTATTTTACGCTTTGTTTTTCACGTTCTTCAGCATTCTTCAGTTCTAGGTTATCTAAACATGACTTTTTAATCATTATTTTCAATGCATTCAAAATTATTTCCAATGTTTTTCAATTGTTTTCAAGAACGCTCACCAAATAAATTCGTCTACAGTTTAACCAATGACAAGAATTTCATTTAATTATCAGTAACCTATTTGATAAAATTCTTTTTCAGAATAATCATTAGTTTTACATTAGTGTTAACTAAAATACTTTATCAAACAGGATATATAACAATAATGTTATTATTTGTTGCATATTTCTGGTGTTAATATTAAAGTTTGGTGTCTTCATTTTTTTCAATTTTGACTGATTGGCTAAATGAATACTATGGTTTTTTTCATTTTCATTTTCAATAACTCCCCATTAACTGAAAAATAAAAAATTGTAATATCGGATATGCCATAATATTGAAGTATTATGTGTGTCATAATGCAGATTGAGCGATTTATACAGTATAAAACTTAATTTATCCGAAATTCACTAGATTTTGTACTAAAAAAATTATACATCTCAAACATTCCTATTTTGTGCAGAAAATTATGTACATTTTTTATTCGAGTGGTTAGTTAACAAAAACTTTTATTTTAAATTTAAAATATTCTTTCTTACAATTCATTTACAAAGTATATTCGTACAATCATTGTATTAACTTATCTAAAATTAATAAAATAATATTAATAAAAACGGGAAATGATAATCATGAATGCACAAAAAATTATTTTTTTATGATTTTTCTTAGATCCCTCTATTTATGAAGCTTAATTTATAATTACTTTTTTAATATTTTGTTGTTTTGTTTGCATTATATAATAATTAATTTCATAAAAGAGTCAAAATTAATGTCTTTCCCGAAACAACACAATACAAAAGAATTAGTGTATCAAAAGCAGATCTTGGGAAATATCAAGTGACAAAACATGAGAAATTGAAGGCAATGTTACATCAAAAGCATTATTATGTCAAACATTGAAAAATATTATTTAAGGACAAAGTTTTATTCTTTTTGACCTATTAAATTTCATTTTAAGTGTTTTTAGACGTAATCACTGCCAGCTCATATTCAATATCAGTCCCAAATCATTTTTATTACGTATTATTTGGCCCATAAATAAAAATAAATATCGCTTCCTTAAATTTTACGATCCAAAATTAAAGATAAGAATATTCCAAACTCTAAATGAACATCACAATAAAGGGCTGAATCATCATTTCTTTTAGTTATAGTTGATAAATATAATACTTTGTTATTATATTATGTTTATTTTATGCGAATATTTTATATCTTAGGTCATCTATTTGCCTTCTGTGTGTAACAATTTTTTCCATAGTTTTGTCAAAATATCAGAAAATATTTTGGGAAGTAATTAACATAAAACATTAGGTACTTTTCTTTTATCAGACCAAATTTTATACCAAAGCAAATAACAATAAATTGTACTCCAATAAATGGGAACAAATAATATCATACAAATAATTTATAATAAGATAATGTTAAAAATATTTGATTTTGCTCACGTAGGTCTGTATCTTCATATTGAATTTTATGATGTTATAAGAATATTAAAGAAAAATACCAAAGGTTTTAATGCTGCAAAAAATTGCAATGCATATTAGCAAATAAAATGCATGGCATTTCAATATTGTATTTATATGCGTCAAAAAAAGGTGTTAAAAATTTTCCAACACTTTAGTTTTCGCTATCAGTAACTATTGTGCAGTTGCATATCATTACTGATAGGGAACTACATTGATGTTATATTCCTGGCCTCCTGAATATGACAATCCTGGGGTCATAAAGGCATTGGATAAAATTTTGCAGTATTAAAATATCCATAAATATGTCATTTTAAATAATCTAAATTGACATAAGTACTACTAAATAGCGAACCAGTTTAATATCTAAAATTATATGTCTGATTCATTGCGATCTATAATACCATTAATGTTTTTTGTATTAAATCTCTCTCAGTTGATAGTACATTTTAACATAAGTAGCATTTTTACATAAGTAGCATTTTACAAATTTTTAGATTTTTATCTAAAAAATTGTAAAATGCTACTTATATAAAAATGCATAGCAGAATCAAATTATTCAGTGATTCTCATACATAATAGGCAAGAAAAAAGCTAAAGAATTTTCTCTGATATCATAAAGTAATTCATTGTATGAAAATTTATTATGCTTAATGATCATGCAAATTTTGGGGCTGATCTAAAGTAATAGTCGGAGGTAATTAAAGAGCTCTGTTCTTTCATAAAAATGTGCATATTTGTTATTTCCGTGTATTCGAAGAATCTGAATTGTAAATTTATTAAACCATTTACAATTCAAATTATGCGAGTTTTAGCGATTCTATGTTTCAACTCAGGTTCTGCGTTTTGTTTTCGAGGTAATCTTGATTTAATTATTACTGTCAAGTTTGAAATCAGTTACGTATAAAGCCGATAATTAATAATATTTTACTGTAAAAATCTTAATAGTCACAATAGTAATAAGAAAAATTTCTTAGACATATTTCGAATTTAATAATTTATATCACAATTATTTCTCATGTACACTATTATGCAGCAAATATATGATTGTTTAAAATAATCGAATCTAGTTCTTATATTTAATCATATATAACTCGATTTATTATAATTTTGTTAATATTAATACATTAAAAATCTAGTATTGGTTCTTAATTAATGGTTAAATTCGATACTTATTTGTTGTATTGATTTCCTAATGTGTAAAGTTGATACAAACACATCAAGAAATTAAAATTGTAATAATTTCTTTTTATTTCCAATTGCTCTTATATATATTTGTTCTTTTTTGATTGATCCTAAAAATATTCAAATGAAATATTTCATAAGAGTAATGATTGAGTAAGATTTCCTTCGGAGCTATCAATAATAACACCAGATTATAAATGTTTACTGACCTGCTTGTCATGAGAAAAATATGATGAAATTAGCAATAAACTTGATATCAGTTTATAAGTGAACGAGAATTAATGATAAATAACTGAAAAAAAATTGTTGAATTATATACTTCAATTACCACATACTCATTCCAATTAGTTCAGTCTATCATAATATTTTTCCTCATAAAATTTCAAAATATCCTTGCTTTCATTGCATAGTTATTGTATTTTTATATAAACTAATTAAATAATTTATATTTATTCAAATTAGTTTAACATCATTGCGAAATTAAATGTTTTACGTATGAAAACATTCACTCGATTTATACAACTTCAGTTTTCTTTAAAATACAATTTTAAAAATTAATAATAAATCTGGTTTTAATTTTAGTGGGAATTACAAGAGGTAATTTAAAAATTATAATTGAGATAAGAAAATATTTTAATCGTATTTTTCATTTTTAAACTGAAATATTAAATGGTGGTTTAGTTAGGGCGTCGTTCTCGTTATAGGAAGGTAATTAGTTCGAATCCCGGCTTATCCGAAGATCCGTCGTGTTCACTAATGGAGACTGGGGCACGTAAAATATGTGGTGATTGCAATGTCCTCCATGTTCCCATTCCAAATTAATACCTCTGGAAGTGTTAATTTGGAAAGGGAACTCTAAATTGGAAAACCCAAATGGTGCTGTTATGTATACGCCAAAGTCGTACTTCCACCCTCGTATGGGGGTGCTCTGTTCAAAAACGGAAGACGCTCTTTCTGACTTCATTAGTTCAGTACATGAAGGAGTAGCCTTGGCTTTGCTAAGTGTCATAAGTAACAGCAACAATAGTTAAATAAAATATTATTGCAATAAAATAAATAAGCGTTCATTAATAACATAGCAAAATATTATGATAATATTAATGATTAATTACGTAACACACACAGTATATAGTTAATTAACAATTATTAGTAAATGTCGTTCAATTTTTTAAGATGTGATTATTTAAAGAGGATAAATAATGCAATTATACTATTATATAATGATTTTGTAGCAATTTATAAAGACTTTGCAAAAAATAACAATTTTAAGTTAGGGGTAATGAAAGACAGCATTTTATCCAAATTATACATTAAGATATCAAATAAGTTTGTTTTTGTTGTTAATGACACTTGGCAACGCCAAGCCCGCCCGTCACAGAGACTATGCGAATAAAGTCAGAGAGAGCGTCTTCCGTTTTTTCAATAGAGCACCCTCATACGAAGGTGGAAGTACGACTTTTGGCTCACAGAAGGCAGCACCACCTGAATCTTCCAATTTAGAGATTGAAACCAGTGAAAACCCAAAGCCTGGCTCCAACCACCCCCAGAGGTATTAATTTGTAATGGGAACAGGGAGGACATTGCGACCCGACGGATTTAACATGCCCCAGTCGCTATTAATGAACACGACGGATCTTCGGCTAAGCCGGGATTCGAACTCACCACCGTTTGGTAACGAGAACGATGCCCTAACCAACCAGGCCACCACGGCCCCCTCAAATAAGTTTAAAGATTGTTATGGATTAAAACAGAATTAATTTCATATAATAATTCCAGTTCTAGTTCTCGACATGTGGTATTGATTTGAAAATCTGGGATGTGGGAGGATCTACTCCCCGAAATTCTTTGAAATGTATTGCGTTGTTCCCCCAATTATATTGTATGTGTCCAATGTACATCATTTAGCAATGCAAATTCCTTTTTGGAGTAGGAATTTTAATGATCAGTTGAATTAATAAACGTAACAGTAAAAATAATTATTTTTCACTTATGTTCTGTTAAAGCATGAAAGTTCTTAATTAGCCAACTTATCACGATTTGCCTGCAAAATAAAATTTTCGAAGTATTGTTTTAAAGTTCAAAAATAATGCTTAATTTTCAGAATCAATTTAGAATAAATATAATCAATCAGAATTAATTTCTACAGAACTGAAGAATTTATGTACCAAAATAATAACTTTTAAACACTGATTATATATATATATATATATATATATATAAAATTTTCTTTTTCTTTTCACATTATATTATAAATATGTGAAAAGAATAAAGAGATTCTTTTTTATCGTTACTAAATGATTAAATGGGTTAATTTTTCTGACTTCTGATTCACAGTCTTAAATAATCTTACTATTTGAATGTGGATAAAATGAAACATAAATTCTCGTAACATATAAAAGGAAATATTATTTTATTTTTTAAGAACATTATTTTTTCAATCTGGGAAATAATTTTTTCACATAAGAATTTCTTCACATTCATATAAATGTGGCATATAAATTTTCGAGTTGTTAGCATGACTCGAAAATTTTTAATCCCGCATTTTTGATAATATAGTTTAATTTAAGTTTTGCTTTCGTAATAATAATGCCAAATCATACCGGTTTGTGTAACATCAACTATTTATATATATTTAATTCAATGACTTCTGGAATTATTTTTGAAAGAAATGCACTGCTGGCCATTAAATTTGCTACACAGCTGAGATTTATACGATATGACGTAGAAGCTGTGACACAGGCAAAGGATGAACTTTTCAAGGCATTCATGTAATATATGTAGCAGTAATGGTACTTAAAGTGTGTTTAAATGAAATAACGGTACAAAAAGTTTCCTGTTGCGAAATATAATACGAATGTCATTGTTTGGTTAGTTGTGACTTCATTTTATTTGACTTCTCACATAATACATTACTATATTTGACTTCTCATTAATACATTACTGACTTATTTGACTGTCACATAATACATTACTATAATGCATCGTGTAAGAAGGATAAATGCTTATTTTTCTTAATTAGTAACTATGTTCTAAGTAGTTACTTAGAACATGTTTCTGATTTTGATTGAAGTTGAACTGCTGCTTTCCGATATTACAACGCATTATCAAGCCATCGCTGATCGGGATCTCCTGACTGTCAGCACAATATAGAATCAGCAGGTTCAGGATTCAGATCAATATCATTGACATAAAGAAAGATAGACTTGTTTAATTTTCTACACCAGCTTACATCCCTGTACTTTAGCAATTAGGATGGTTTACTTTACCAAAAGTAAATTTCAATTTCAATCAAAATTTTTAAATTTACCTTACCAATTTAAGAGAAGCTCGTAGAAAAATTTACTAAGCATCTTTCAAAGTTTACAACAGATACTGTTAAGCTTATTAAGCTAACTATATTTCAAGAGAAGATTACAAATTCCATAAAATAATTGGATTTTTTGCAGATGAAATTATTTACATGAATCATGTGTGTTAATTTAAGTCCACTTTGAATAAGATAATCCTAGGAATCGAAATTGTTCACAGTAGATTGATCTTTAGTTGGGAATGGAATTAGTGACATTAAAGTAAGTAATACCAATGGAGGTTTTGCATGAGAAAAGTTTTGACTTCTCATTATTCTTCGTGCTCTGTAAATTTTGTAAAAAGTTCCTTTTAAGTGAGAGAATCTCTTTCTTCCTCTTCTTTCATGGATGTGAAATATTTTTCTGAAAGAATAGCCAAGTGTCAAATACTAGTCATCAGACAGGTAGTCATATAATGAGATAATGAACCCTCAACCATCAATTGCTGAAGATGGGAAGAAAAAATCTCTTGAAATTGAAAGTGAATAAGTTATGAACAGTCAATGAAGAGACTCTTATTCAAAGCTCCAAATTGGTACAAGTGAAGCTTCTTCCAACTCGGACGTTTTACCTGATGGCCTTAATGGATCGTAGTACTACGTCATAGAGCTTGAGTCAAGAAATAGGATTATTTGCAAGACAAGAGGTATCTGCATGAAAAGTTCATACATATGTCGAATCATGAAAAGTTACTCGGCAACCATTTGTGTGGTTGAGCTTAAATGTTACATCACCGGACACCTTCTCAATAATAATTATTTAATCATCATTAAAAAGTTATGAAATATTTGTATTTCTATACTATTTCTGAATATATTTTCAATTGAAATATTCAATTGATGTTTTTATATAAATTCTTTAATGGAGGCAAGTCAAATGTCATTCATGAATTTTAATGGATGAATTTAGTTGACATTTAGTTATGAATCCGGTAATACATAGATCTTCTGTAATGTTTTGCTTCTTCAAATAATCAAATCCAGAATTTTTGAGACCACGTTGTACACTGTCTAACTGCTTAAGGTCATCGCAAGATATTTTATCGTTTACCACGTAATTGCCTTACGAAAGAACTTCTTATTGATAGTAGTTCATATTCACCTGTCACATGGGAAGAACCAAATTCCCAAGAACCAAAAATAATTTCCTAGAAATAACGCCGATAGATATTCGTACATAAGGCAGAAACTTTTATCTTCTGTTGTACAACAGTTATTGGGATCAAACCCAGGACTTTCGTTTTGAACAGTTATT